>JAODAL010004306.1:0-158815 GCA_025379985.1 Phyllomedusa bahiana
CTGGGGAAGGAAAAGGGGGTAGGATGGGTTTTGGGGGGGTGCTTGGTACTGGGGAGGTGGAGGTGAACGGAGGGATCCCGATCAGACTCTGAGAGACATGGGCAGCTGGGAACGCTTGGTGGGGCGGGGGGAGGAGGGGAGACAGAGGGTTTAGTGGTTGGGGGCCCCGGCGTCGGTCGGGCCCTTTTTTGGCCAAGTGTTCCCTCCATTTCAATCATGCATTCGCTGCATGTGATAGACATGTTGGTGGTGGTTAACCACTTAAGGTTTTCTTGCCTCTACTTATGCGTTTACGGCAAAGGCGGCATATGACATCGCTGGTGAATCAGAGGCTTGCTCAAAGAAGGGCCCCAGGCTTGAGAGGCCCTGGACCTTTTTGACGGCGATTAAGCGAGGAGCGGGGTTTGCGCTGCCCGTGGCGGGCGGAATATATCAGCGGACTTCTGCGACCGCCCTCTCCCTTTTTGTGGCGGGACCCATATTGACACTACTAAATCGTCTTCCTCCTCGTCCACTGATGAAGCGCTCGCAAGCAAATTCTGCGGAAAAGACCAGGATGGATCCGCAATGTCGTCATCATCATCATCATCAAAACAGGTGATTGGTCGTCCTGACTTTCTGCATCCAGAAGCTGCGGGCTACAAGCAAGGGGCACTGCAAGGCTTTTGCCGACCGCAGGATTTTTGCGATTGACCAGTTTTCCTTCACCCCCTCTGATGGCTTCAGTAATGGGCGTCAGAGCAGACTAAATCACCCTCTTGATTTTTTAACATGCCTTCTGCCCCCAACCGCTTTTGTCATCAAAGAGGTCTTCAGACAATGGATTATCCACAGTGGTGGGTACACGAGTTGACATTTGGGCTGCTTCATGTTGGACGGATGCTGATAACGCTGATGACGACATTTGTGGCCGTGACTGCGAGGATGAGGGAGGTAAGACTGCTAGATGCGGGTTGCATTAACCACTGAAGGACCCGATTGGCGACGATTTTTCGTTACTTAGATTCACAGGGCCCTGACTCAGCGATGACAGGCCTGATGGTCCTGCAACTGCGATCCGCTGGCATGCGTGTTGTCGCCAGCACTGGAAGGGCACCTTCTCTCGTACCTCTACCTCCATGTGCTACCCCCCTCTTTGCTCGCTTACCACCTGCATTTGCTCCATGTTCAGAAATATAAAATTTGAGAAGGTATGGAATAGTTTTGGAAAAGTCTCTTATTAAAAGACGGCAAATCACAGCTATTCTCAAATCCCTCTAATCAAAACAAAATTGCTGGATTCAAATTTAACTGCAAGGTGTCTATTAACAAAACTGGACTGGGCAAAGTCCAAAAAACACGTATCTGTTATGTTTTGGTATAATAAACGGTATTTTTTGCACTTTAAATTCACCTGTGGTGAATATAGAATTGCTGTTTTAAGATTTACATAGATGCTGCGTTCAATGAACAATGCTGGGTGCGCAAAGTCAAAAAAAACGTAACTGTTATGTTTTGATATAATAAACGGGATTTTTTGAAACTTTCAATTCACCTGTGGTAAATATATAAAGGCTGTTTTAAGATTTACGTAGATGCTGCGTCAATGACAATGCTGGGTGTGCAAAAGTCAAAAAACACGTAACTGTTTTGTTTTGTATAATAAACGGTTTTTTGCACCTTTCAAATTTACCCGTGGTGATTGAATTGCTGTTTTAAGGGGTTACGTAGATGCTGGTCAATGAATAAAGTGGGTGCGCAAAAAATCAAAAAAAACTAATGTTATGTTTTGGTTAATAAACGTATTTTTTGCACCTTTAATTTTTACTGTGGTGAATATGAATTGCTGTTTTTGATTTACTAGATGTGGGCCAAAGAACAATTGGGTGCGCAAAAGTCAAAAAAACACGTAAATGTTTGTTTTGAATAATAAACGTTTTTTTGCACTTTCAATTCACCGTGGTGAATATAGAATTTCTGTTTTAAGATTTTCGAGATGGCGCATTTAACAATGTGGGTGCGCAAAAGTCAAAAAAACAGTTACTGTTTGTTTTGATTAATAAAGGTATTTTTTTGCACTTTTAATTCCCTGTGGTGAATATAGATTGTGTTTTAAGATTTGGATGTCGTCAATGAAAATGCTGGGTGCGCAAAAGTCAAAAAACACGTAATGTTTGTTTTGGTACAATAAACGATATTTTTTTCACCCTTTTAATTCACCTGTGGTGAATATAGAATTGTGTTTTTAAAATTTAGTAAAGCTGCGTCAATTTAAAAAATGCTGGGGTGCAAAGTCAAAAAAAACCTAACTGTTATGTTTTGTATAATAAACGGTATTTTTTGACCTTTCAAATTACCCGTGGTGAATAAAGAATTGCTGTTTTTTAAAATTTACGTAATGCTGGTCAATGAAAAAAATCCTGGGTGCGCAAAAAAAAAAAAAACACGTAACTGTTATGTTTTGGTATAATAAACGTATTTTTTGCTCCTTTCAATTCACCTGTGGTTAATATAGAATTGCTGTTTTAAGACTTATGTAGATGCTGCGTCAAAGAACAATGCTAGGTGCGTAAAAGTAAAAAAAACACGTAACTGTTATGTTTTGGTATAATAAACGATATTTTTTGCTCCTGTGAATTCACCTGTGGTGAAATATAGAATTGCGTTTTAAGATTTACGTGAGTGCTGCGTCAATGAACAATGCTGGGTGCGCAAAAGTCAAAAAACACGTAACTGTTATGTTTTGGTATAATAAACGGTATTTTTTGCACCTTTCAATTCACTATGGTGAATATAGAATTGCTGTTTTAAGATTTACGTGGATGCTGCGTCAATGAACAATGCTGGGTGCGCAAAAGTAAAAAACACGTAACTGTGATGTTTTCGTACGATACACGGTATTTTTGGCAACAAACAACCTGTGCTGACTACAAGATTGCTGTATTGTAATTTAACTGCAAGGTGGATATATCAACAGTCACAGGTGTAATGGGTAAAATTGAAAATGAACACCTATCTGAAATGTATACTGATAATAAAAGTGGAGTTTTGCAGCTAACAAAGAGACCTGCAGTTACTAGAAATGATGTGTATCCAATATAAGTTCAGGCTGCCAAATATACAGGAAATATTTCAATACCAAACTGTTAATAATAAAGATATTCCACTACAATGTCTACACTAAGTCTTGGTGAACTTTATCCAGTGTTCTTTATAGATAGAGCTTGTCTGTGTTCGCCCCCGCCCTCCCCCCCCCGCTCCCACCGCCGTGAATTTACAGCAGTAGATGCTGCTTTAAAATTCTCTAGCTAACTACATAAAATCTTCAAATCTCTAATCTAACTAAATTGAAAGGATCACAGCTAATAGTAGAGGTTTCTCTGTGCAGAAATAGACTAATTTCGCTGAGCTGTTTGGCCACAGGCAGAGCGCAGGTCTATCCCTATGAGACGCTGAGAGACACTGAGGGTGAAACAGGAACGCTGTTCTATGTAAAACGAGGTCATGTGATTTTTCCAGCCAATCGCAACCATACACATCCCAGTCATGACGTCGCACACACATCTCACCCTGCTCTATTCTGTAATCTGATTTGCTGGCCGCCAAAATTACAGGAAGCGCCGAGAAAGGCGCGATCTTAATAGATGATGCTCAGATTTTAACCTTAATTATCGCATGATCTGGAAATTTCGATCACCATAAAAACCTTGCCGATTTCAACTTTGTCGATAAAAATCGCTCAACACTAGTTAGGACCATAAAAGTCTCTCAGAATATGATGAATGCAGTTTAGAGGGATAGGGCGCACTTACACACTGATCATATTCTTGCTTGTCATTAATGTAGCAGAAAGTTATTACAGTACAAGATAACTTACTTCTAAAGTTTATTTCTAATTCAGTCCCTTTTCCCAGTACCTTATTATGCCAGCTATTTAACCCCATAGAGGCCATTGTGATCACAGTCTTGACATCTAAATGACTGAGTAACGAAGTGGCGCACCATTCCTCTCTCCGTTCAGCCCCTCGGCAACGAGGTTGTGGGGTGTCGAGCATTTGCTATGGCATCTGGAAGCCTAATGCGATGTTAGAGCTCCTATTACTTCCTGTGTTAGACACCATCTTCGTTCACCGTTCCGCATTATTTATATAATGCAGAAAGGTTTACAAGCGATTAAGGCCCCCAGTGGTCAGATACCCTTAGGGTACTATAAGTACAATTGTAAAAATAAAAACAGTTTTAAAAATAAAAAAATATTAAAAGTTCAAAACAACCCTTCTTTTGCCATTTTCCAAATGAAGCTTACACATAATTGGTATAGCTGTGTCCTTAAAAATCTGATCTATTAAAATATAACATCATTTATCCCATTCACTGAACACTGTAAAAGACAAAAATTTCAAATGCGGAAACTACATTTTTTGGGTCATTTCACGTCCCAAAAAATTGGAATAAAAAGTGATCAAAAAATTACATGTATCCCAAAGTGTACCAAGAAAAAAACTACAATTTCACCCACGAAGAATGAGCTCCATAGGTGGACAAAAAAAATGATTGGTCACAGAAAATGGCCTGCAGCGCAAAGTTAAAAAGTAGAGAATGTCTTCATTTTTTGAAAATTACTAAAACATAACACAAACCCCACATATTTGGTACTACCGGAATTGTATTGACCTGCAGAATTCAGATAACATTTATACCAAAGAGTTAATGTCATAAAAACAAACCCCTTGCATAAATCACACAAGCACATTTTTTCACATTTTACCCCACTTAGAATTTTTTGGGGGGTTTCGGAATATGTTATATGGCACAATCAATGGTACCATCAAAATATACATCTTTTCCTACAAAAAACAAGCTTCCATATGACTATGCAGATGGAAAAAATAAAAAGTTATAGCTCTTGGAAAGCCAAAAAGAAAAAACAAAATGGACAAAAAAGAAGCTGTGGCAGAGAGGGGTTAAAAATAAATACCATTTTCTGTACTTTAGATGCATGGACAAACTGGATTCACTGTAATATAGAGAGGTGCTGAGCAGATGACCTGCAAAAATTTAAATATGCTCTAAATGACTTATTGATATAGTTTGTCTTTAGTAGACAATTACTTTGCTAAACTATGTTTAGTAGACTTATAAGGCTCCGTCCACACGACAAGTATTTCAAAACGGAATCCATGGGGATTCTGACTTGTAATAGCTGTCTAAAACCGAAAGTAAATCATCCCTATTAACCTCAATAGAAAATATGCCGTGTAGTTCACACAACGCATATTTTTTCAGTCTTTAAAAGTAAAAAAAACTTAGAACATGTTCATTCTTCCATTGAATTTCAAGTGCGGATCCGCATCTAAAACATAGACATGAACATAGACGTTTTCTGACTGCAAATCTGCAAGAAAAAAACTACCTAAAATCCCCATGAAATACTCATTGAAAACCGCATTGTTCCACACAGCTTTCAATGGTTGAGTCCAATGAGAATCCGATGAGTAAATTTTACTTGGCAAGTGGACGTACCCAAAGAGACTGAGACTTTGTTGCTCAAAAAGGTCTCTATGATTGTATGATACAAATATTACACTTTCTGTTTAGTCTGGCTATTATCACTGTTTATGGGAAATCTACTGGAATCTTTTAGAAGATTTTTTATAGCAAAACAGGCATGCAGATAATTTTCATTGGCCATAAAAAACATCTGGTAATATGCTGTTCATCTCTTATTTTTTGTCAGTGTCAAATCCTTCAATAAATATCTGTTTAGACTGTAGGCTGCTACTTATGACAGTAGTCTTTCAATCAACTTTGGAGCAAAGGCTGTCAAATTATCTGCTGATGGTGGATTTCCAATCTTCTACCAATCGTACCACAGTGTAAAGAAAGATGTCACTGGCTGCTCACATCAGAAGGGGAAGATGAACATGTGAAGTTCCCTTTGTCATGTAGAAAATGTCAAGATACTGGAAAATCTTTAAGCTCACCTGAAATAGAAATTGAACACCTGTCTGCCCGTCTGCCTCAGATCATAGTTTTAGGTGCTCAGCCTACAAAGATATGTACTGCATTGTATGTACCATTTGTGCATTGACGGGGTAATTTAGCTCTGCTATTTGGGCACGCAAGTTGTGGATCCCTTAATTATGTAAACTACTCCACAAACACAAGAAGAGAAACTGAAGTGGAACATAGAAATTTAAAATTACCAGGTCAAGGATAGGCCACCACTATTCAAGCACCAAGATAACCAATGATACCACTATACAGTGACCATATAGTGTTCAGATACCAGTTATAGACAGGTGGTCTGCAGAATATTATTATGCTGCAGGTTATACAAGAGAATACAGTATTGATCAGACACAGTCACAGGTAGAATGCACAACAATTAAAAAGAGTCCCCCACAAAGACACTTCTTGCTAAAAGGTTGGCTCAAAGCTAGCTCAGCAGCTATATTCGGTACTCCCATAGACATGAATGGGGGAAAACTGCTCGTGCGCAGCCGCCTTCCCATTTACTGAGGCTGGCTCATAGCTAGCTTAGCAGGAAGTGGCTTCTTTTATTATGACCAAGGAAGTAGAAATCTATATTGTGCAGCTCCTCTGTTATTTCTGTTTAAAACATATATATTATTAACAGATATATATATATATATATTATATATATTATATATATATATATATATATATATATTATATATATATATATATATTCATGTATATGTAAAAGATTAAGAATTGGTTGTTACCATTTCCCTTATAAAAGGGCTATGACTTGCACAGTTAGACGTGGTCCATAAATCACTAATAGTATAAGTCTGTGCCACATCCTATTGACAAGGGGAATGGTAACACCCGGTTGTCAATCAAACCTGGGCTACACAAAGACTTTCTGTAGCTCTATTGAGTGAGTTTAACACTTTACAGCTGCAGTCTACAAAATGGGGCACATTTACTGCAGGGTTTGTGCTCAAAATGTGTCATAAAATGCACCAAAGTGTAGCACATTTTGGCACAGACATTTTTCAATTGTTTTAGACAATTTTGTGCCTCATTCACTCAGGTGCCATCAATTAGTGGGCTTTGTTTCATAAATTTTGGTGCACAGTAAACAAATTTATAGTTGGTTTAAAAAGGATAGACAAGTCAAAGCTGCGACAAGCTTATCAAACAGCATGAGCAACTGTGGTAAGTTTGGCACATCCTTAACCTGCAAGTCGTACATTTCCAACCTTTAGAAGGGAAGAGTCAATGTAAATTGCGGTGTACTGCACCTGTTGTGCCACAGTTACAATACAAATATTTCAAAACATCTTCATGTAAGTTAGGCCTTGTTCATACGTTTCCAGAAACAGTAACAAAGGAAAAGAACAGCACAGAGTTCTAAGTAAAATGCTCCAGAATTGTCATCTCATAGGTAATAAAATGATTTAATAATACAGACATGTCAGGAGAGTTGTCAGATCCTATTTAAATCTCGTAATTTACAGGTGATGCCTCTGAATGTAGACGTTCCCTTTACTTTTCTTCTGCATCTGGTCCATACTGCCATTTCGACTTCTTTGTTCCTTGCGGCTGCAGCTATCTCCAAATGGTTTAGGAACACATATGATATACAATACTGACTGGATCCCTAAATACATTCAGATCCTAGACCACAATACAAGGAACAGAAATTACCATACTGTTTCTAAACAAAACCAAGTAAACGAGGATCAGGATTAACGGGTTGTCAGCACTTTTCAGCACTGAAGAGCAGCTTTTAACTGGCTATAACCCTGTTATAGAATTGGGAGGGCATCGCTTCCATTCATCCTCCTCATTCACTTCTATGGGAGTTCTGAATATAGTTAAGTACACTCACTTAGCTATATTCAGGACTCCCAAAGGAATGAATGGGTAGGACTGGTGCAAGCGCTACCCTGCTCATTCTCTATGAGTTGATCTGCAGTGCTCAAAATCCATGAAAGTGTGTATAGAGGTTAAGTGTTGTACATAATAAAAGTTACGTTATAGTGCTTTATAGATTGAGAACTGATAGAGTTTAAGTTTGCCTATGGCAAAATAGTAAAGATAGTTATCAAAAGCCATGCTAGGAACAGCCCTTTAACGCCAATGACTCGCTTGTCTTCTTTGACTAGTCTTCACTTTTTCTTTTTCTTCTTCATCCAGCCCAGACCGTCATAACAAATTCTTTCAGCCAAGCCTTATCTCAAAGGTGTCCAAACCTACACAAATTCCTTAGGGTTATTGTCCCAGATGGTCATAATGTTCCCCTCAGTAATATTGTTCTATTGTTTTTAACTAATTTTTTTAAGTATATTTTGAAACAAAAATTCCCAGATGCAGTCAGTTGCAGAAAGTGTGTATGCTGTACTGCAAATATGTATTACACCATTACATGTTTCTAATAAATATGATAAATCAGTAGAATTCCGCCTACACACATGTAGTTGCTTTATACCTTTTGGGAATAAACTAGAAAGTAATGAGTTCCTTTACATTACCACATAGGAAAATAGATTTCTATAATTGCTTCCTTCTTCTTTATTGGGAGTAGAATAAGGATGAGGTGCTTGGCTAAACACTATGCTTCCATAATCTCTGAGGGACTTAGCTTAGCTTTTATCAACAAAATGAATCTTTAAGGATTGAGCAGGAAAACTACAAACAACCATATTGCCTAAAACACATTTGTATTTCATTAGCCTTTTGATGTAGGTTATGTCAATAGTCTATTATCTGCTAATATAAAAATACAAATAAACAAATGCCATTTCAGAATTAGATTCAGCTACACTGAAAAAAAAGCTAGTATAGCATCGCCACTGACCTTACCTGGTGAGTAAGTAGAAACATATATATCACTGCAAATAATAATCCCTGTTAAAACATAACTTTTACTAGACTATTTAAAATATTAATATCTAAACCCCTATATATTACCACTGCATACCTAGATGATACAGCATACTGTACACTATCTGCCAGTGGAGTAATCGCCCCGATAAAGAGCGGCTCCGCTTTAATGACAGACAATGTCACTACATGCGTGTATAAACACCTTAAATCCCAGCTATCCCGACGCGTTTCCCCCGTACAATTCTAGGGTTCATCAGGGGATTCAAAATTTCTCACTCTGGAAAAAAGAATACGCTATATACAACGCATATAATACAACACATGTACTTCCAAATTAGATAAGTGAACTGATACTTAGCTCAAGTGCTGCCAGGTATAATGACGATAGTTCCCGCAGCACCTCTAGTACGCTGGCACCCAAGATAAGAGGGATACAGAGCAAAATTGTCTCTGCCTCCCTTTTTATGTCTTAAATGGCCCCGCAGATGTATAATAAACAATTCCCCTGTGTTTACGAATAGATAGTAACACTATATACCTGATTCAGGTTCCCATGAGCACATGTGCATACTTTCCTGCTCATGATTTTTACGGCGTTCCGGATGTTCAACTGCGCATGTCCGGAAGTGAGACACCTGTCACTTCCGGTTAGTATCGCCGGAAAATGACACCGCGCATGCGCCGAAAGCCGGCCCGGACCACGCGGCGCCTGGCGTTCATAACAATCCACTGCGCATGTCAGAAGGGAACACAATGCCACATCTATTCAAAGCTCCCGAGATCAACGTCACACCTACAATCAAAGATGCGCCAGAGTTCAAATGTACTCCTAGCCAAGTATGTAGAAACATACATGGAGAAAACACAGGCGAATTAATGGGGAAATTCATAAAACCCAATACTGGACCCAACCCAAAAGAGTCTCAGACACTGACACAATATGCACACACTAGAGTTAAGCTACATCTGTTGGGTTTTCATGTATTACATCTCATTTGTGCAGGCTCCTGAGATGTCTTTCATTTTTATCTAAGCAGTTCACCTGATTTTAAATCTAGAAAATCCCAAGGCAGATACCTCTATTTAAAACCAATCTGATATTTAATGTTAGTGAAAAATGTGCAAAATTTAAAGAGGTGATCCAAAAGTCATTAATGCTCAGCAGTCCGTTGGGGGATAATTGAAAGTTAATTTTAAAAATCCCTTTTTATTCAATTGAGAGCAGGTACAAAACCAATTATGCACTTTCGGCTCAAAAAATAGCAGCAGAGCCTTTCTCAAGCAGTCCGTTGGGGGATAATTGAAAGTTAATTTTTAAAAAAACCTACCTTGTAAACCCTATAATGCCAATATAGGTAGAGCCAGTGCATAAAACCGTAATAACTTTAATGATTTCATTAAAAAGCAGACTTGGTTGAGGAAGGGGAGGAGTCCCCGAAACGTCCATGAGTTACTCTGTCCTGCCCGATTGCCGGCGTCTCATCTCTTCTGTGCTAGGAGCGGCGCCACGAAAGGACTTTGAACGGCAGGCTATGCCGCAACGAATACGCTGAGTATATGCTTTACTTTATGTTGGCAACGATTAGGACATACTGTATATCACGGGTCAATGTCTGCTTTTTAATGAAATCATTAAAGTTATTATGGTTTTATGCACTGGCTCTACCTATATTGTTCATAAGTGTTTACGTGGGAGTGGAGACCCCCGATTGAGAGCAGTGCGTGCTATACTCAGCATTGATAAAGGAAAGGCTACTTTTTGATATAGTGAAACCCTATAATGCCAGCATCATCACGGTCTCTGTGATCTTGGCTGATGACTTCAGCAATCATCCTTTATTTAATCCAGCAGCCAATCACAGGCCACAGCAGTCTCCTGTTGAACATACTGTGGACTGTGATTGGCTGGAGAATGAAATGAAGACTGAACAGTGACGTCATCAACCTGGATTAATGGCGCTGGAACAAGAGGGTTTAAAAGGTACGTTTTTTTCTACAATTTTTACCCTTTCCCACCACAACCTATATTTTTTTTGTCGCATTCTTTTTATCTCCATGCCTTCCAGGAGCCATAACTTTTTTATTTTGCCATTTACATATTCATATAAAAGCTTGTTTTTTTGGGACAAGATATACTTTTTAATGGTGCGCCAAAACCAATTATGTGTAACTTTTTCATTCTTATTATTTGTAAAATGGCAAAAGAGCGGTGTTCAAATATTTAAAAAAAATGTTAAAAAATGTTTTCTTACTTGAACTTATAACATGTTTGAACACTAAAGGGCACACTTGTATACCATTCTGAATTACATACTTAATGCAGACAGGTGTGCAAAGATAGCTCTCCTATTGCAGGATGTAATAGGAGTAATAACACGGCAGCTACGTCTTCATAAGGCTTCCGTCTGTCATGGCAACTGCACAGCACCCGGCGATCTTGTCAAAGAGAGGTCAGGGTAGTTGGGGAAAAAGGTTTAATAGCGGCAGGTTGATAGTGGCGTATGTCAGCTGTAATTAACAGTCCACAGCCGCCACATATAGAGCAGGCTCTGCGAGTAAACCTGTGCCATAGCTCCTAGCAAGGCAGGCAATAAACAGTCATTAACCCCATACCCATACATCCTGTTGTCGATAAGAGGCTATGAAGCTGGATCGCGGAGTCCATGTTAAATAAAAAAAATAAAATGTTTTACAGTATATAAAAAAATAAAGTTCAGATCACCCCCCTTTGCCATTTTACAAATAAAAATTATTAAATAATAAGTTACACACAATTTGTATCACCGCGTCTGATCTATTAAAATATAACATCATTTATCCCGTGCGCTGAACATCATAGAAGGAAAAAATTCCAAACGTCAAATTTGCATTTTTTTGGGTCATTTGACGTCCCCTAAAAATTGGAATAAAAAGTGATCACAAAGTCACCTGTATTCCAAACTGGTACCAATAAAAAGAACACTTCAGCCTGCGAAATATACGCCCACACTTAAGTCCATAGGTAGAAGTACAAAAAAGCTATTGGTCGCAGAAAATGCCACTGCTGCCGAAATGTGAAAAATAGAAATTGTTTGGATTTTTTTTCAAACCATAACGTATACTCTACATGTTTGATATTGTTGGATTTGTATGAACATGTAGAATACAAATAACATGTAAATTTAACTGAAGATAGAACACCGAAAAAACAAAATATGGCAAACATGGCACAAGTACGATTTTTTTCACATTTTGACCCACTTAGAATTTTTTTTTGCTGTTTCCCTGTATATTTTATGGTAATATGAATAAACCATTAGAAAGTACATTTTGTTCTGCAAAATAAAAGCCCTTGTATGTCCATGAAGACGAAAAAATAAAAATAATTATGGCTGCTACAGGAAGGGGTTAAACTAAGAGCAAAAAATTACATTCTGGAGTTGTATAGACTCCAATATATGTTTACATGTTAAGAAGCACTATAAAAAAAAAAGATATAATATAAAAATAAAATCTGTTTTGCGCAGACTCCACTTAATGAAATGTCTTATTACATGGACAAAACCTTATAGAGTCATAGAGAAAACAAAGTATGGGACCACTGTCATCTTCTCTACACAGACAGGTGCACTAAAGCTGTGGTATATTCCTTGATGATTAAAAGAAATGTTCAAAGCATATCTGATTTTGTGACTAGCGAGCCTATTTGAGGCAACATATAGTTATGACTAGAGCTGCTCCAGTTGGAAACCCATTCAACCATGTACTTAATAGTTTTACTATCCTCTGGTAATAGGTTCGTCAACTGCTAGATAGCAGTGCATGGACATTAAACCTAGTGCTTCCAAAAGCATCAGGTTTTAGGGTCTTTTTCAATCCCTCAGTACAAATTCTAAATATGCACATTTCCTTCATTCATGCTTGCTGGCTGGGAATTTACTGCCCTACATTTAGGGCGACATGTTAGAAAAGAATCTCCAACACTGCAGTTTTAAGGCACATTTAATGAGCGTATACTCCTCCTGAATGAACGAACGTCAAAAATCTACCATGCATAGTACAATTGATGCACCTAATCTAGGTACATAGCATAATTAAGTCACATAGTATTTCATTGCTAGCATATTTGATGCACCTACTTTAGGCGCATTTAAATGTGTCATGCCTGTTGTATAATGCGACAGTTCATTTATATAGAGAATAGAGCATCAACAGTTTTTTGGCACAAAGTACACCAAAAAAATGGTGCAGTCTTAATGGGACATGTTGCCCAGAATGTTGCTCATATAATGCTCCTTTCACTGATTCGACTGAACATGTGAAAAAACTTTAATTTGGGACATTTAGAACCAGAATTTCTTCATTAACCCTATCCCTATTTTTAACGTGATCCATAACCATAATTGCAATCCTAACTGTAAACTAAGATAAGGTAATGGTTTTTAAGAGTTAACTTACCTTTCAGCATGGCTGCTGACCTCATGGTGTAACATTACTTCCATTCAACCATCTGACATCACTTTTGGTTTCTTCAGGCTATCCCTATGTCATGAAAAGCAGAAGTGACAATGGATGTGACATCATTCATCATATCTGATGTCACTTTTTGTTTTCCAAAAACATAGGGTTAACCTAGGAAAGCAAGATTGTCACATGAAAAACTCTGAAATTAATTTGGGCCTTCCTGAATCAATTCACATAAATTCAGGTTAAATTTAAACTTGATCCAAATTCAAGCACAACACTACTTGGATTACTCCATGAGTTGATTTCCTTATGCTGCTTCTGATTGCCTTATTTTTATTATTTTATATCCCACTGAAACATTGATACTGTAGCTGCACCCACCTTCTCCTCCTTCCACTCTGTCCACTTTACAGGGCACAAAGGCACATAGCATACATATTACATTGAGTACAAATAATAGCATACACTATGTTTTACCCTAGAGTGAATGTATCTGGGAGAGAATACTTTAAGTAATTCAGCGTGCATTACAATTGCTTTTCTTCATGCAATACATGATGAACCATCGTGTGAAAAACAACACAAAGGTCCACAAAAATCTACTGGCAATATATTTGGTACCCATGTTAGGCCCCATTTATATATCACTTAAGGACTTTGTTTGTGGTATCCATTGGGATACCGTAAATATTTAT
Source organism: Phyllomedusa bahiana (assembly GCA_025379985.1). Classification (NCBI taxonomy): domain Eukaryota; kingdom Metazoa; phylum Chordata; class Amphibia; order Anura; family Hylidae; genus Phyllomedusa; species Phyllomedusa bahiana. The sequence goes on from JAODAL010004306.1 coordinate 13,983, forward strand.
CCCGAGAGATACAATGGCAAATCCACTGTAGGGCAATAGACTTTCAGAGAGGAAATATAGTCCTAATTTGACTATATGTTTGCCCTATTTAGCAAACATGTACCGTTTCTGCATCAGACACAAAAAGCGTGGTCTACTACACTTTTGCCTCTAGTGCAAAAACCATACATGTTTACTAAATAGGGCAAACATAGTCCAATTATGACTACATTTGCCATAGAGAAGTCTACAATCCCGTACCCGTAACAGTTGGGGTGCATTTTTATGGTGTCCCAACAGGTACTATGAACGGGGTGCAAAAGCAAGACATGAATAGGACCTGATATTTATCCCAAACATAGGGCCAAATGTATGAAAACTGTCTAGGTCTAAAACTCACTTTGTTTTCCAGAACGACAAATCACAGCTCCTCTTTCATTTTTCCAGAGCACTATATGAAATGAAATGATTGGTTGCTATAGGCAACAAAGTGAGTTTTACACCTAGACAGTTTTCATACATGTGGCCCATAATATCTGTGGGATTATGTTGAAGGATTTCCAGAAGCTTAGAAAGATGTCACTCTCCCCTGATACTACTGATTTTGCAAAAATCAGTAATACATAACTATACCAAACTAACAGTATTTATTTACTGCAATGTATTGCATTTTAAATGGCAACTCTATCTTTAAAAACACAGAAAAAAAGGCCATACTCACAGCTCAAAGGCTGGACTGAAAACTGAACCCAGTAAAGAGGCAACACTGGCCCCTATGCTACTTGGGAAAGATAAACAGATGTAGCTAATTGCTGAGTAGTAGCTCACATACCCCACCACTAGGGGAAAAATTAGACTGCACATTGAATTGATACCTGTTCACACAGTATGCATAAAAGCCACAGTATAACTCTTTAAATCACAAAGCAGTAAATCCAAAGTTATAAAGTTACAAGTTTTAAAAAACACGATGGGACACATATGTATCATGATTTGAATATTCTGCTATGATTAACTAATTTACCCTTAATCACTGCTGTACACTTGCACTTTTTTAAATTTTGTACTACTTGAAGACACATTTTTTATGAATTTGCATACATATTACTGTCATACATAATTGATGTTGTTATAACATCATGTATTCAGATATCACTATCTACCACCTATAGTTCTTCTCAGCACTTTGCCACTCAGGGCTCTGCTATACGTATATATAAGCATGTATACAAGCATGTATATAGACATATATATGCTATATTGCTATATGCTATACATATATATATATATATATTATATTATATATATATATAAGCATGCATAGCATGGTGTCAGTATGTGGAAAAATAAACAGTTTTTTCTTTTTCACCTGGAAGAGTGCGGTGAAGAACTTTCTTATTATGTGTGTATATATATATGCTGACACTGAATGACAGACATGACACTGGATGCAGAAATAGCGGATATTATTCTGTATTTTGCACAAATTGCTGCAAAATTATAGAGGGCCCACTATCCTTGCCTGCACTGAAAGAACCTGTGTGATCTCACTATAATGTCACCACGTGTCCTTTAGGTATAATTACTTCACACCAGAACACCACAGTGGGGAAGGAGGAGCCGTGTGTAAAGTAACAGAGGGAAGGATGGGAGTCTGTGAGGACAGGAGCATGGTGGTCAGTGAGAGGACGACAGCAGCCATCTGTATGTGAGAGAGGAGTAGGGCAGGTAAGTTTACAGGAATGGAGAGCTGTGTGTCAGACCCTGATCAGCTCTGCAGTCAGTGCTTTGGGCTGTATTCCCCCTGTAACTGGGGCTCATGTATCAGCTTCAGGGGAAATCAGCAACAGGAAAAATGCACAAAAATATTTTTTTCTGACCGTAGTTTCTTGTGGTTCTGTTGCAGCTTTTGTAGGGATACTGTAAAACAGTTATCTCAGCAGATATCTGCAACAGAGCCAAGAAGCATTATGTAAATGTCCTTAGTTGAAAATCTCTCTTTGAAAGTAGTGTTTGCCCCGTACTTACCCATGTAGCAGAAAGTGGCTCCTGCTACACTTACAGTCAGTGTCCACATCAAATCGCTATACAGGAATGTACAGCATGATGTGAACAGGACCAAGCAAGGGGGAGAAGGAAACCCTCTCATCCAAACTCACTCTACTGTGCCCTGTACTCAGCAGTGTAACAGAGAGTTGCCTTACTAAACCAGATCTGGACAACTGGGCATGAGGTGGAGGCCAGAACTGCCCTGCAATTTCCTCAGGAGCACCTGGGAATGTCCCTAGACCAAATAGGTGCACCCCCAGAATGCCCAGGAATACCAATTTTGTGGCAAGCCTCATTGCGCTCTGGTTCACAGGCCGTATGTCGTTCATGCTTATGTTGCACTAACCTTTGTGTTTGGCTCAGCTGCTTTGGCTTTATTTACCTTTGGCCAGTTGCTCCCACTGCAATCATCATCCACATCAAAGCACTGTACTGGGATGTGCAGCATAATGTGGGGTACCAAGCCGGGGGAGAGGTGCATGCTAACCAGCTTCTGTGTACAGTGGTTCCAGCTGCATTTATCACCCACATCGAATAGCTGTACCCTGAACATAGATACTTATATATATAGATTGCAGTCATTGTCCTGGGACCAGAACTCTGGATACAATTTCTATAACAGTCACTGTCCTCGGATTGGCTGTCTACTAGCATATATATGTTTGCCTTAGCTAAGCCATTTTTATATGTGAACCAATAGAGTGAACTTGACACCTAATTGTTTATAGTGTAGAGGACACTGTGGCCTGCACTCACCAGGGGTGGGAAAGGAGGTTGAAGGAGACTGATCCAGCGCCACCCATTCAACAGCATAACTAACCTACAAAAAATATATATACCCAGGGTAGTGTGCAAAAGAGAAACCAGTAACCACAAAATAGGGTTACCCACTAAACCAATAATAACAACCGAAAAAAGGGAACCCATATAAAATGTATCAAAAAGCTTTATTAATCATACAAAATACCATAACAATACACCAAAAATGCATACAAACACCACCACCCAGCTAAAAAAAAAATATATATACACCAGCACGGAGGTCTAGGGTCACAATAGCAGTATATATTGCCTTATAGTGAACAAACCAACTCCTAGGCAATCAATGAGAAATACAATGCAAATGCCACTATGGCTACATGATACCATACCTTGGAGAGGTTGTCCGTGAAAAAAGGATGTTGATACTGTGACAACTAGACCTCCGTGCTGCCCCGACGCGTGTCTCGCTAACGCTTCCTCAACAGCATAGCAGAGAGCGTCTCCTGCTACATTAACTGCCAGTGGCAACATTGAAGTGCTGCACAAGAATGTGCAAAATAACATGGATGGTACCAATGGGGGAGAAGGAAGCTTTCTCATTCAAACTCACTCCACTGTGCCCTGTACCCTGTACTGTACTCAGCAGTGTAGTGATGGATATATACCCTGTTTCCCCGAAAATAAGACAGTGTCTTATATTAATTTTTGCCCCTAAAGACGAGCTAAGACTTATTTTTAGGGGATGTTTTTTTGTGCTAAGAACAATAATTCACATTTATTGTTGAACAAAACATCAACATGTATTAATATACTATAGTGATTTCATCACAAACTCTGAATTGCATTAAAAAAAATGCACTATGTCTTACAGCTTTTACAGCCACTGTCCTTTGATGGGTTCTACTAGTAAAGTATACGAACAGAGTGCAAGGATCCACATTGAGTTATTAGGGTTCTGTATAATAAAAAAAATTACAATATTAATATTATTGACTAGAACGATGACTGCTCTTAATATTATTAGCAGACAATGTACAGTTGTTCTGTTACAATGTACTGGATTTGATCCTATACTGTTCTTTTTGAAAAAGGCCATCATGTAGTAAGAGATTAGAATCTTTACCGAGTACCACCACTAAAGTGAATGGCAAAAACAGTTTTGAATCATTTAGTAATTGTTTTGAGTACTATATTAGTACAGAAATTTACATTTCAACTAGTCCTTAGCAAGCAATTCATTACAGATACATTAGCATCACAGATTTGATGGACAAGCATGTCCCTGCATATTATACTTGACTGCACTAAAGCAATTATGAACACAAAACTCACTCTGATCTCCCTATGAGTCTGTGATGGATGATATTTTATGTTGCCTTTTCATTACACACTCTTTACACACACACAATACAAATTGATAGATCATTAAAATTGTTAAAGCTTTTAAAGTACTACAAATACCACGCAATGTAAAGACATGTCTATTCAAATGAGTATGACACATTTGATTTTAAACTTTATATCAAAGGGAAAATTTACTAAGCAATTTTAACATAATTATGTTGCAAATTATGCCAAAAATTACACAAAAAATACAGAGAATAGTGGTCTCTCAACAATCAATATGAATAAATTCTGAGATGACCATTGTAAGTTTAAACCATAGCTCTATGGAAAACTGGTAATTGGTTTCTACTTCCCCAAAATGTCATCAACATAATACAAAATAAAGATTACAGAAAATGAAGCAGGTGACTAACCCAGATAAAGCAACTTCTAACATATAACATCAGAAAGATCTGCTGGAAGTTGAACATTACTTTCTATGTTGAGGATAGGAGCTTCATTGCGTCATGTACTTTATATACATTATACCTGAAACAAGAAAATAGGGGTTGCCCTCACCTGGTGCCCCATGGATCTCCTCATCCTGGCACATGAAAAGAGCAGTACAATATATGCAGTACCACACTGTACTGTAGAGGCCCAACTAGATTGCCAATTGCTGCGTGCAAATCACTAATATAGATGTTTTACAAGCAAAATGTTCATGATAATTGGTTGGATCTTATGTCAATCACTTGAGCCGCATGCCTGTGCCATTGTATCGGAAAATAATGGTGGCCACACAAAATATTGACACTTTGGGCACAATTTATCCATTTTAACTTAGGGGTGTACTCACTTTTGTTGTCAGTGGTTCAAACATTGATGGCTGTGTTTTGAGTTATTAACAAACATAAAATTTTCACTTATACAAGCTGCACACCGAATTCTTTACATTGTATCAAAGAGTTATATCTTTAGCATTGTCCAATGAAAAGGTATCATAAAATATTTACAAAAAAGTGAGGATGTACTCACTTTTATGAGATACTGTAGAAACTACCATTCAATGTTTCTGCCTCTACTTCCTTTGGCTTCCTCCAGTGCTTTACAAATATATCACCTGGCCCTGAAATGACTGTGAGCACTAGATAGTAAAAATTAGATTACAACCACTAGAGACAGAAGACTGGAGTCTGATGGTTGGGACCCATACTGATCATGATAAAAATGGTGGAGAGGACAGAGAATTGTATTTGACTGTCTTCATCAGTCCCAGAGACAGTGAATGGAGCAATGGTGCACATGTATGACCACCATTCCACTACTTATGAGCAGTGGGGTTCCAAGCAGTTGGACCCCAGTGATCAAACATTTATTACTTGTGAATGATAAATGTCAGTGAAACAACCCATTTAACAGAACCTCTGCATAAAAATTCCCTCTACTACTTACAACAAGCATATAAGGAGGATTTACCACTATGAGAAACTTTTTTAAATCTTCCCAATCCACTTGTATAGTCCTAAGTGAAGTCCACTATGTGTTCACAAATGTCCATGCCTCATAACTTATCTTTTTTTCACATTAATAGCTCCAATATCCACTTGAAGGCAGACATGAAAATGGGCTATCCAGCTGAGCCATCCATGTAACTACCCATTTTTATGTTACAAACTTCACATTTTAGGCATTCCTATTTTTTTGTGATATTGTCATGTCACTGGCAATTGAAGCAGTGCAGAGGATTTTGATCATTGCTGGTTTATGTGGCATATCATTTGCAGAGTTGAGCAGCAATGTTGTTCTGTACTATGCATTAATGGGTATTCAGCCACCAAATCCTAGGACTCTGCCCAAATGTGGACTAAAGGAGGACTAAAAAGGGTTAATGCCCTGCTCCTTTCAGTCTACTTGCAGGGAGCCCAAGGAAAGGTAAGCTGTGTCAACCTTTCCTTTTTTTGGTGGCGGTGCTGTATGGCGGCCATTGTTGCTGTGATGCTGTGCTGGGGTGGTGGTGCAGCCCAGAACCAGGGGGCAAGGTCTGGCAGCAGTGGTGCTGTTGGGCCACTGGGCTGTGCTCCTCATCTGTGTGGCTTTTGCTGCGATGGTGGCTGCCATACAGTGTTGCCCCCATTAAGTGTAGGTACCCACTTTAAAGAGGTCGCCGTGAAGTGGCAAGTGGGCCTACATGTTTTGATCAAAAAGTATACTAAGAACCTCCTGTTCATTTTTGTAAAGTTTTGCTGAGAAACATTAGATCAACGTATAGTGGGAGGATGTGCGGTCCATGCCTCTCCCTTCCTAGTTTGCATCTAAAGGAAGACTTAGCTAACAGCAACAATCTCAAAGTAGTGGGAGAATGATGGGTACATAGGGGGCCTTTTTTTTTTTTTTTTACAAATTAATACTATACATTTGCTCATAAATTGGAACAGACAAGTCATGATTTCTTTACAGCAATTCTGTAAGATAGGACCTCATTATACTGGTGGGAATACCGCTTTGAGAAGAAGAGTTTGATATATTATTATCCATATTTCAGGTTAACATATATAGTAATATCAGGAAACAAAATGAACCACTTTCCATGTTACTCTATATAGGCCACATAGTTGTACATTGTTTTTATAGTAACAAAAAACATGTCAAGTATCAAAATGTCTTATTTTATTTAGGCTTAGCCTTATTTAACTAAAATGTCTGTTTTTCAACAGCGTAGAACAGCATTTCCAGGAAACAATGGAGATAGACAGATTGTCTAACATCATCAGGCTTTTGAAATAAAAAATCAGTGTCTGCACCACTTAGCTCAAGATACAATTTCCCTAAGACCTGCAGTGTGTGACCTTGGGTCAATGTCCTAACTTCAGTGCAGATGAAAGGAACAAATAATAAAAGCTTCCTAACAAAATATGAGAATGAAATATTAATTGAGCCAAAGCTGTCAACATGAGTTGCATAAATTATATGGAGATAGGTAGACATATTTTAGGTAGACATATTTTATGAGATAGATAGATAGATAGATAGATAGATAGATAGATAGATAGATAGATAGATAGATAGATAGATAGATAGATAGATAGATAGATATGGGTATATAGAAATGTAATAGATAGAGATAGATTTGAGGAAAAATAGATGAGATAGATAGATATAAGATAGATAGATAGATAGATAGATAGATAGATAGATATGAGATAGATAGATAGATAGATATGAGATATATAGATGATAGATAGATAGATAGATAGATAGATAGATATGAGATATGTAGATGATAGATAGATATGAGAAATATAGATGATAGATAAATATGAAATAAATAGATATAAGATAGATGTGAGATAAAGAGATAAATAGATAGATAAATATGAGATATATAAATGATAGATAGATATGATATATAGATGATATATAGACTGATAGATATGAGATAGAACGATAGGTAGACAGAAAGATAGATATGAGATAAATAGATAGATAAATAGATAGAAAGAGAGATAAAGAGAGATGTGAGATATTTAGGTAGACAGATAATAGATAGATATTAGATAGGTAGATAGATAAATAGATATAAATATATACGTGATAGAGGATAAATAGATAAATACAGTAGATAGATGGATAGACATATGGCAAGGAGACTGTTCATGTCTAGATGTACTATAATACATAGTATTATAAACCTAAAAATGTATAAATGTTGTCATACTGACAGCCTTAGATGTGTTTGAGGAGTTATCCTGCTGAGTTTGCATACGATCATCCTTTGTGTTAATAGAGGAAGGTCCAATGTTATGTGTCATGTGATGTGTTAAAAAGACCTCTCATCAGTAATTAGATCTCTGATCACTGCATGACAAACTCCAGACCACTGTTGGATACTTTAAGAAGCTTATGTCGTAATTGTTCAGATCACCCAGGGATCTCCAGTGCCACACTACGTTTACAGTTGGTATCGGCTCAAAGTCAACTTCGTGAAGCAAGCTAATGGTTTGCCAGCTTTGCAGTTGCAGTCACTACTACATATTTTGATATATTGTAAGTTATGTGGCACACATTCATTAATACCTCCACATGTAATTAACAGGTTGTTCCTTACAAGCCATAGTACAGTGAGAGAATTTGAGAAATTCATAGCGTAATGAGTTGTAAAGTCAAATAGATCTGTATATTTATTCCTATATGATACACGATATATGATATTAAGAAAGAAAGATACCTAAACTAGAACAGGCAGCTCCAATAGTCATAATGATTAAGATACCTATATGAACAATAGCTTAACATTACATTCATAAATGCATGTGATTTTTTTATATGATATAAAGAAAGAAAGATACCTAAACTAGAACAGGCAGCTCCAATAGTCATAATGATTAAGATACCTATATGAACAATAGCTTAACATTACATTCATAAATGCATGTGATTTTTCCCTGCCTTAGAGCGATACAATCCTTTTGGGTCAAGTTCTGAGATCTTGACATTATTCAATTAATGCCACAGGGCAAAAACTTGCAGAGCAATGCACGTCTTCAGCATGGTAACCCAACATTTCAGGTTCTGTGATAATTAGACTATAGTGCATGTTCATAATTATTTGTTCCCCTGCAGTAAAATTCAAATGCTTCACCGCCTGGGCCAAACATTCAAATACTTGTTATTTGAATAACATGTAGCTTGCTATGGTCGCAGAAGCTAAAGCTGAATTAACTACATAGTGGGTATTCTGTGGCAACATACTGCAGAGTGCATATCCCTACAAACTAACTCTATTCCTACTACAGCCTAGTGCACTAGCCTTTCAATTTTACATATATATTTCATTTACACACACAAGTATATAGATGTATATATAAATATATATATATATAATATATATATATATATATATATAAAATATATATATATTATTATATATATATATTATATTATATATTATTATATACACTCATGTGTATATATATATATATAATAATATATATATATGAAATGAAATATATATGTAAAATTGAAAGGCTAGTGCACTTGGCTGTAGTAGGAATAGAGTTAGTTTGTAGGGATATGCAGTATGTTGCCACATATATGCGTGTGTGTGTGTAGAGAGAGGCTGAAAACATATATGTGTATGGATATATGTATACATATACACTAATATATACATATAGATAGATAGATAGACACATATGCTGACACATATATACCCACGGCCCCTCTTGTGCCTAAACTACGAGGCACATATAATAGGAGCAGTAGAATCAGCTATAGGCTGTGTTCACACATCACTTTTTTATGCCTTGGAAAACAGGAAGAACAAAATTTTGCTTCGACTAGTTCAAATTTCATGCGTACATTGTGCTGTTTTCTACTGCATGCCCTTTCTAAAACATTTAGTACATGGTTTATTTGTGATCTCATCCTATTGACATGAATGGAGAAAATTGCAATTGCCCTGGAAACCACATGCTATTGAAATGTGTGGTTTAACTATTTTTTTGTGATCCCCAAAAGGATATATATTAAAAAAAATAATAATAATTATTATTATTGCATATACAGAACCAGAATGAAAATGCAAAAAATGTACACATTTATATGCGGAAATTAAAACAGCAAAGAAACCTGCAGAGTAAAAAGCTAATTTAAGAATCAGTTGTACAATACATGGCTTTTTGCTGCCATGTGTGAACATACCTATCTGGTATTCAAGTATTGCTCATGAGTCATAGATATTATGATATGTAGTATACCTATATGTATGTAGATTCCCCTTTGCATGCAGTATGCGCCTGGATCAGGCTACATTATTAATATTTCCTGGACCCACTGGATATAGTCATATTATGAGAGTGCAGTGAGAGTTTGCAGATCCTGGTTTAGCAATGTGCATTATCTGGCTATATGAATAGCCAGCAGTGGACAGCGACAGGTGCTGAAATCTTAGCCTGCATTATAACACAAGCAGCTAGGACAAGTCCACAGCCTCTGATTGTGCAACAATAATAATACATAGTCTTACCTGCTGGAAGCAGCGTTATCAGCCAATGTAAACCAGTAATGAAGCCAATGCCTGGCTAATCCTGCATGGAATGAGGCGACTGGAGCTGAGCAGGGAGCTGGTATGAATACAGCTTCCTCTTGAACTGGCGTGAGCTCCTTTGATTACAGCAAGCAATGTATAAGGGTTGTATAGGGAAGGCAAGAAGTCTGTGTAATAGTCCAGTCAGTGAATGGTGATGCTGGAGGAGGAGCAGCAGCTGCAGCTCCCTGGGAGAAGGCGACGCTAATGTGTCTTTTTATTTTTTTCTTCACAACACCACTAGCAGCCTCAGCCAATTCCCATGCAATTGAGCCTGCAAATCAGAGCTTCATTGGGTGCTGCAGCCTTGTAAAACCTAACATTGTTAAAGCTAAGCCCGCAATTGTATCATATGCCTTGTAATGAGACAGCAAATCATGTAACAATGCTTGTCTGACTATGTACAGTTTGTGAAGACAGTGGGACAATGATAGGCATTCCACATTATTGTAATACAGAATTTACTAACCAAAGCATATGCTACATAGTACATGGGAGAGCGTATGGAAAGGAAAAGCCTAGTGCATGCATTATAGCGTCAATAGATGATTGAACCAGAAATCTACACCAGGTCACAAGACACATATCTGTAAATTCCACCTGCATCTTCAGCTTCACCTTTGGGACTTCATTTCCAATCAATCTAAAGACAGAATCAGATTTTTCAACAGACTTGGCTGCAGATTTCACCTATTTATCACAAATCCAATGATAGAAAAGGCTTTGAAAGGCTGCAGCGTACTTACAATTATGTGTTATCTACTGTTACATCTGAACAGGGTATTATAATACCACATTTGGCAAGAACAGCCAACACTCCTTCTATAACTTTACCCTGCCAGTCTTGGACAGTTTTATTTGTATATGAAGGACTGGTTACTGGGTATCTATGTGCTGCCTCTGCTGTCAGAACTGAAATGTTGGAAAGTTCCATCTTGTGGCAGCTAAATAGTTCCAAAACTCTGTTATATAGTATGTCTAGTAGCAATATCTCTGATTTTTTGTTGTTGTCGATGCAAGGTTTCAGAACCCATGCATAGCTATAGAGCTTCATGATAAAAACCTGAGTGCCTGCAGCCACCACTTGGCATATAGAGTAAGTTTAATACAACTTGAAAGTATACCCGAGCTTTCAGGTTACTTTTCAGGATAAGCTGTGTGCACATGAGAAGTGACGCTATTTCTGTCTATAATATAACTTGCATATAGCATTTTCACCATTTTTCCCTCTGTAGACTACATCTCTAATTTTCAGTTGTCTGTGAGCTAGTAGATTTAGATTGGCTGCTACGCTGTCTTCCATATACTACACACAGAAGACTAGATCCTGATCCCCTTTATTTCTATAGCATACCCTCAGAAGCAGCAATGAGGATACTATAGAACAGTATCAAACAGCATACAATGTGAATCAAGTATTGGGGTGAGATATAGCACTTACTAGAGCTATCAGACACGTCACTGTCTCTCTTTGCCTCTATCTCTCTTATTTGCCTCTATTTCTCTTCAGTCATACTCCTTATCATCCCTCCCTTCTCTATAGACAAATATGGGCAGCATGTAACTTTATCCCTCACTTAGCCGATAGTACTTTTTATAAACACAAGGGGCCACATGTATGAAAACTGTCTCGGTCTAAAATTCACTTTGTTGCCCATAGCTACCAATCAGAGCTCCCCTTTCTTTTCATATGGTGCTCTGGACAAATGAAAGGGGCACTTTGATTGGTTGCTATGGGCAACAAGGTGAAATTTAGACCTAGACAGTTTTCATACATGTGGCCCAAGGACTTTAGCAGATTTTTCAGAGGGAATGGTAGGTTTAAGAGAAAAGGAGAGCAGGAAAAGTGTCTCTTAGGATAAGAAGAAAGTATTTTTCTCTCATTTGATTTATTACAAAATGTATTATATTTTCTTGTAATGTTGATTTCGTGTGTGGACCACACTTTCTCAGTTCCAAATGATGGAACTGAGGGAGTGTGGTCTACACACGAAACACGTATTCCAGTGCTATTTATAATAAACCTTCAACTGAAAAGATGTCAAGTGCGGTCTTTACTGTCCATTTAAAGGAGTTTTGGTCTGGGAAAACTGGAGAAATCTTCACACATTCTGGATCGCTATCACCCTGACCCATACAGCATATGGGCATACAGCATACAGCCTACAGCATATGGGCATACAGAGCAAAACGGATAGACTGCTGCGGACTACCTCGACTCTTTAGTTCCAAATTACTTGGATGCTCAAAAAAGTCTTGTGCCTTTCTTCGCACAACACTACAAGGTTAGTACATGTAATAAGTACTAGCTAGTGTTACCCAAAAGTTGCAATACTGTGCTAGAAAGCGCTGTCTTTTATTTGTCTTTTCTCTTGAAAAGATAGTAGCCATTTAAATACTGAGCTTAATAATTAACCACCATACAGTATTTTCCCCAAGTGCCCTCTTGTGGCAAATACAGACAAAATGTTATATTTAGGTGTATATCTATACAGGGGATTTGAAGATCTATATCAGAAAAACAGTCATGTATGTGAAAAGGATAATCTATAAAATTAGCACCGAATGCTTGACCCAAAAATATGTACTCAAACGATGAACATTTGTGGTATTTTGTAATATGCTACTGCAGCCCTGAGTCTGTAGTTTGTAATAAAACTCTTGCTGTTTCATGAAAAATAATGATACACTTATAGCATGTTTTAATAATCATAAAACTAATTTGCCTTCCGTGCTAAGACATAAAAGTAAGTCCACTGACAAGGATATTAAAAACACAATACAAATATCCAGACAGATAACACAGGAAAGCAAATAATATGAAAACAAATTCTAAATATAATAATATTCTCATAACATCAGTAGTGCAGGTATCACACTAATATTGCAAAGATGATATCTAGGAAAACAGAGAAGCAAATATTAATATAGTATTAAATTAAGACAATTTCTTCAACTATAATTCTATAATAATATTAGTACACTGTATAAAGTGACATAACAAAGATAATAAGGGGAAAGCAGGGGAGAAAATAGTGATACATAGCATACATAGTGAAGGCTAATTGTTATGACAAATGCTAAACTGATAACTCCTTACAGCATTATCACAGGAGGGTAGTAGTAGAACATGTCATATTTTAAAGATCATACAGATTTTATGGATAAATGGTAAAATAATAGGCCCCAAACAAAAAATATAAGACTGTATATGACTTGCTTCGTAGTAATGCTGTGTAAAACAACTTAATAGCCTGTAAGTAGCATGATCCCTCTATTCCAAACCACTAAGCTGTTCCTAGAGTGTTTTTAGGCCCTTCTCAGTTTACCTTAACAGGTACATGGACTACCAGATTTGCGAGTTGGGATCCTATTTAAAGAAAGTGAAAAGCATTTTTGCCTGAAACAAATTGAACAGGTTAATTTGACAAGACGCTGGTAGTCACATGACCTCAAGCAGTCAACAGTTTCCTATGCCTTTGAAGTATCATCAGGAAAATTATTCTTCTCATATTGCTTTTTTTCAGAACTGCATCCTTTCCTTGGATTCCAGCTTTGGAAAAAAGAACAAATTACTAATGCCTCACTTCTTTACCTTCCCCTCACTTATAAACACTAGTAAAGAGGGCTATACAATACGAGTAGATGACAGTCTCTGATTCTCCTGGGACATGCTCTGAATAAGAATCTACTGTATCTTAGTAGTGGTTGAGGTGTCTGTGAAGTTTGTTCTGATGAGAAGATATCAGACAAGGTGAAAGTTGAACATGCTTAAGCTTACGGCTCACCTTAGTTGAGATTTGCCTTCTGTAAAAATGTATTCTCTTAATCTCATAACTCAATCTTTACACACATGTTCTAATGCCAGATGCAGGTGTGAATCTAGTTCCTAAACTGTTCCTTACAATTCTTAGGCAAAAGGTACAAATGTTATAAGGCTGTAATTTCATCTGCTCAGTACAGATCTATATTCTCCAAGTAATGTGACAGCCACAATTAAGATATTCAGATGGGTTAGATCACACAGGTGTAAACAGTTATGAATGGTCTGACATGACACTTGGTTGCCACTCACCTCCTTTAAAGAGAACCTGTCACACAGGTTATGCCCCCCTTGCTGAGGACAGTACAAGCTAGTGTCAGACCTGCTGTTTCCAGCACTGTGTCCCTTATTCTGTAAGATGCTGGAGTTTTAGAGCATTTATCCCTTAAATCTTATTCATGAGCAGGAGATAGCTCCACCCACCAAAGACTAGCTCCGCCCACTAACAGTTATTCACATGTTTCTACCTATTCAAAGTAATAGGTTTGTCAGTTGAGGTGGGCGGGACTAGCCTCAGGTAGGCGGGGTTCGAAAAAAAAACTGACACTCTGAAGGACTCTTCGAATGACTCTTCATGCTGAAAACTGCAGATTTAAGCATTAAATACACGAAAACTACAGCATCTTACAGAATAAGGGACACAGCACTGGAAACAGCATGCCTGACACTACCTTTTTCTGTCCTCAGCCAGGGGGTCAAAAACTATGTGACAGGTTCTCTTTAAAAATGCAAGGAGTTGTGTTGCATTCATCATCCAGTTCTAAAGGGCATTTTAGCCCAGTGTATTGGTCATGAGTGTGTGATAGAGCCAAAGGATGTCCACTTCTTTGCCTTTCTGTGACCCTTCCAGTCTCTCTTTATCTCTGTTGCAACCTGATGAGGACACTAAGTGACACTCTAAGTTCAGTGATGTCAAAATGTGAACAGCATGATAAAGATGACTGTTTAAATCCCAATTCAAATTGATCCCCTAAATGTACTGGGTGATTCAAAGATCAAACACCTGTTGTGAATTTTACCATTAAGCTCCTTGCTAGAGATCAGTAAGTTGTGCAAAAAGTACTGAAATATTGAATGGTAAGAAATATTGAAAGGTAAGAGATGGTTGAGAGGTAAGAGATGGTCTCAGTTAGTGCATTTAACAAAAATGTTTAAGAAATGTTATTTTTATCTTGAAATTTCAACCAAAAGCCAAATATCCCAAAATTAATGAGCAGTGCATAGTAATTAAGCAAAAACATGAAAAACTGTAAAAGTTGCATAACAGACATTACAAGAACTACTATGACTCACATTCAAATTAACCTTTAGTGGTGTCTCACTGGTGCACAACAGGTAGATCAAAAAGGAAAAAATTAGCTACATATGTTGGATGTCAACTACAATCTACAAGATAATAAAACATTTGTCCGGAATGTTCTGAACTGGATAATGCTATGTATGAGTTTGCCTTCACCCTTAAAGGGGTTTTATCGTTACAAAGATCATGTCTCAGATTATGGGGACAGCAAAAATAAGCACTTTTGTAATTGGGTTGCATTACCTCTGTCACTTGGTTAGCAAATATGAGCTTCTCTTTAAATCTGTCTTCTATTTTGTGTTGCTGGTCAGAATGCCCCCTGGTCGATTCTCGCACCCTAGACACGCCCCTGCACTGTGATTGGCTGGCTGACATTTCATTCAGCCTGTTGGGATATGCCCCTAGACAGGAAACTTCCCGGCCACGCCACCTGCGCTGTGATTGGTTGCCTGCACACTCTGTGTTTACTCCCCTCTGAGCTGTTAAAATCGATAGTGAAACCAAGGTCTGCTGACTCTATGTACATCTCCCAGCTTTAGGGTCAATGTTCTGGGCAATTACTGGCTGTTTTAGGGGGCTTTTGCCAAGAGGTTGATTAACCTCCTCACAGATCCAGTCCTTAAGCTGCTACTTGGAAAAGAAGGCGTTCGGTTCCTCAGATCGAATGCAAGCCCCGCCTCCTTATGACGTCATCACCTGTAGTGTATAACATAAGGATTCAACACTGGTTCTGTATAAGCTGCTTGTGTAGTGCAGTGCTTAGGTGATCAGGTCTGCAAGACAGAGGTTAGGAGTTCAAACCCCATCATTAGTTTTTTTTTTTCTTTTATAAATTGTACACATATGTAAAGATATGAAAATATATGTGTAGACATCTATAATTTTATTCATATACACACACAAAGCTCCCCTATATAGTATCCTATCCTTGCAGTCACACCAAGCACTTCCAACATATGTGATACAATGCATATATTCTGGGGGATGAGACATGATATAGGGGAGCTAGGTATGTGTATATATATCATGATAGAGATTGACATATATATTTTAGGTCTCTCTTACATATGTGTAGAATTTAGGGGGAAAAAAAAAATATACCCTGTGAGGGACTAGAACTCCAAACCCCTTCGTTGTAAAAGCAATAGTCTACCACTGCGCTACCTCTGCACCACCAGCCCAAGTTTGTTACAAGCTGAGCAGGGCCTTCTCTCAAAGCTGATTTGCTTCTCCCCCCATTATTTTCACTCACATGTCATTGACAGCAAGCAGAGATCTTTACTTGAAGCTCACATTTGTAGTTGAGTAAAGGTCTCTGCCTGTTGTCAGTACAATTTGGATGAACACCACTAGAAGTAACAGCTTCTGGCTTTCAGTTGTGTGTAAACTAAGACATATGACAGGTGCTTGCTGGAGTTTGGAGCCTGAAGGCTGCAGACATAAGCAGGCAGGAGGCTACAGAGCTGTTATATCCAGACAACCTTCTGCATCCCCTGCTTCAAACAAAATTATGATGTCACAGTTCTTCAGTGAGGACAGACACGCCTCCTGGGAGGAGAGACACGCCTGCTGACAGGAGAGACATGTCCCTGGATTTCAAACTCAATCTGAGAAAATTAGCTGAACAGCACGAGCAGCTCAAACGATAACACCCCTTTAAGAACAAAGCTAACAAATCTTTGCCTAAAAAGTAGTTGTGCCTTCAGACTCCTCTGACTTTGATGTGGGGGTAAAGGGATCAGTAAAAAGAGTGGGAGTGAATGACAAAGATACTTCTATGAAAAATAAGACAAACATATTTATAAGTCATATTGTCCTGAGTCACATCTTGAAAAAGAAATAAGAAGCTCCAGAAAAGAGAATTGTTCTGAGTAACAAATTGAAATCAGTCTATAAAATAGGCCCAAAGGACACTAAAACCGAGGAATCTTCTTGTAAAGTAGACACATTCAGTCTATAATATAGACCTTAGGGAAACTGAAACCTTGTAGTCTTCTTACAAGCTGGGCATGGTGGTGGTAAAATGTTCCAATTATGTATTTTTAAGCAGATGATCCTTTTCTACCAAAGAACCCTTTAGATCATAAGATGGATATACTGTGAATGAAAAGCTATACTACATCTTAAGGTTATATTCAAGACAATAATGCCCAGAGTAATGGTGGCCATAGCCATGAGAATGTGGATTAGTCTATTTGCTTGGAAAATACATTTAGAGAGGAAAGATTGATTTGATGCACCATGTTGATATTTTGTAATCTGTAGCAGGTTTTTTGACAGTCACATCTAGTGTTGAGCGATTGCGTTGGCTATCGATATCGAGCGATAGTCGATAGTCGGCCGCTATCGATAAGGTTTTTCGATAGTGAGCATCGATTATGAGCGATTACCATTAAAGTCTATGGGAGAGCAACAACACCTTCATTATTACACCCAAACAAGGCTGGAGAAGCTGAAATTAACATCCACAACAGTCAAATGGATACGTGCTCCATCTTAGGCAACACACTTAGGTTATAAAAGTCACAGAACCTTTCAATTCACCTGTGGGGAATATAGAATTGCTGTTTTCAGATTTACGTGGATGCTGCGTCAATGAACAAAGCTGGGTGCACAAAAGTCAAAAAACACGTATCTGTTATGATTTCGTATAATACACGGTATTTTTTTGCACCTTTCAATCACCTGTGGTGACTATAGAATTGCTGTTTTAAGATTTACGTGGAAGCTGCGTCAATGAACAAAGCTGGGTACGCAAAAGTCAAAAAACACGTATCTGTTATGTTTTCGTATAATACACGGTATTATTTGCACCTTTCAATTCACCTGTGGTGACTATAGAATTGCTGTTTTAAGATTTACGTGGATGCTGCGTCAATGAACAAAGCTGGGTGCGCAAAAGTCAAAAAACACGTATCTGTTATGTTTTCGTATAATACACTATAGAATTGCTGTTTTAAGATTTACGTGGATGCTGCGTCAATGAACAAAGCTGGGTGCGCAAAAGTCAAAAAACACGTATCTGTTATGTTTTCGTATAATACACGGTATTTTTTGCACCTTTCAATTCACCTGTGGCGACTATAGAATTGCTGTTTTAAGATTTACGTGGATGCTGCGTCAATGAACAAGCTGGCGTGCGCAAAAGTAAAAAAACACGTATCTGTTATGTTTTCGTATAATACCCGTATTTATTGCACCTTACAAATCACCTATGGAGAATATAGAATTGCTGTTTTAAGATTTACGTGGGGATGCTGCGTCAATGAACAATGCTGGGTGTGCAAAAGTCAAAAAAACACTTAACTGTTATGTTTTCGTATGATACACGGTATTTTTTGCACCTTTCAATTCACCTGTGGTGAATATAGATTGCTGTTTTAAGATTTACGTGGATGCTGCGTCAATGAACAAAGCTGGGTGCACAAAAGTCAAAAAACACGTAACTGTTATGTTTTCGTATGATACACGGTATTTTTTGGCAACAAACAACCTGTGCTGACTACAAGATTGCTGGTTTGTAAGTTAAGTGCAAGGTGGATATATCAACACAGGTGGAATGGGTAAAATTAAAATGAACACATATCTGAAATGTATACTGATAATAAAAGGGGAGTTTTGCACCTAACAAAGAGACCTGCAGTTACTAGAAATTATGTGTATCCAATATAAGTTCAGGCTGCCCAATATCCAGGAAATATTTCAATAGCAGACTGTTAATAATAAAGATATTCCACTACAATGTCCACACTAAGTCTTGGTAAACTTTATCCAGTGTTCTTTATAGATAGAGCTTGTCTGTGTTCGCCCGCGGGCCCTCCCCCCCCCCCCACCCCCCGCTCCCACAGCCGTGAATTTACAGCGGTAGAAGCTGCTTTAAAATTCTCTAGCTAACTACATAAAATCTTCAAATCTTTAATATAACTAAATTGGAAGGATCACAGCTAATAGTGAGGTTTCTCTGTGCAGAAATAGACTAATTTCGCTGAGCTGTTTGGCCACAGGCAGAGCGCAGGTCCTATCCCTATGAGACGCTGAGAGACACTGAGGCTGAAACAGGAAACGCTGTTCTATGTAAAACGAGGTCATGTGATTTTTCCAGCCAATCGCAACCATACACATCCCAGTCATGACGTCGCACACACATCTCACCCTGCTCTATTCTGTAATCTGATTTGCTTGCCGCCAAAATTACAGGAAGCGCCGAAAAAGGCGCGATCTTAATAGATGATGCTCAGATTTTAACCTTAATTATCGCATGATCTGGAAAATTTCGATCACCATAAAAACCTTGCCGATTTCAACTTTGTCGATAAAAATCGCTCAACACTAGTCACATCTCCAAGTCCACAAAAAAAAGGAGAATGATTGTAGATCTGGTGAAGAAACATTACCCCAAACTAGTAATCTCCTATATGAACAACATTTCAGTCTTTTTTAACAAATGGGATGGGTATTTTTTTTACTTCATAATCAAGAACTAGGGACAGAAAACTAACATTCCATGATTCCTTTTGTTACTCTGTCAAAAGCCAGACAATATACAGTATATGGTAAAAAGAATATGACAAGTAACTTAATGTAATAAGTGTCATAAGTACAGGCTGTGGAAAAAAAATTTCAGACACGTGGATTTCAAAACTAAAAAAATCTTCCTGTGTAGGGAACATCACAGTAACGTGCAAAGATAATAGGAATGGGAAGTATGGTAAATTGTTAAAAAAAAGATTTTGCAAGACTCTTCTCCTTACCTCCTCCCCCTATGCTAAAACAAAAAATTAACCCATGCTTACCTCTCCCATCACCAACTTTCAGCACTGGCAGAGAACCAATGTGACCTCCCCCCATACCAACCCTGGTTCCTTACTGACATCATGTTCCTGGATTACATTATACAGCAACCAATGTCTGGTCTTACAGGACCCATGTCTGCATGAACAGAGGTCAGTGAGTGGCTGCAACATCATGTGATCCTTGAATGTGGTTGTAAAAGCCCTCTATCAACCTAGTTATGACCTGTGAGACCATGTATGTTAATGTGGATCAGTAGTGTACTGTGTTATGTTGCTTTTATTTTTGTCAAGAAAAATAAAGGTTATTTTCTGTTACTGTAAATATTGCTGTTATGTGACCATGCAATTCCTGTGCAGTTGGCAACATAGCAGCCTTGTGTGCCATACTGCTGAGAATTGGTTAGGCTACTAAATTAAGCACTGTAGGTTGGAGTGATTGGGGTATGTTGGCTTGCATAAATTTGTGGTAACTCCCTGTGCTTAAATAAAGTGAGCTGTTTTCCAACCATAGGGGATTATTGCTGCTAGGCTGAGTATGTAGTCTAATAGTTGTGGCCTGTAAGATAAGCAGCTCTGTGTCATCAGGCTGGGGCTTAAAGACAGTGTACAGGAATTGCTGATGGACCAAGAGCTTGGAGACTCTGTATGCCAACAGAACTTCACCATAATCACCAGCTTAGAATTGTTGAAACTAAGTGGTGATGAGCACAACCACACTAAACCATTCCACAAAATTGAATTTCAACAGCCAATAAAATCATCAGATTACATACAATAATGTGTGCCAAAAAACAAACAAGTTATTATGCCAACTCACCCATTGATGTCAGTCACCGGGCCGTCAATGCACATATCCCGCCTGGAGCCAGTGTGGTGTAAACTTGAATTAGCAGAAAATTTGATACAGCAGCAATGGACACAAGCCCGGCCTTAAAATTCCAAAGGCTTTATTGTAAACATAAAAAATAAAATACAAGTAGCATCCCACTGGAATTTTAAGGCCGGGCTTGCGTCCATTGCTGATGTATCAACTTTTCTGCTAATTCAAGTTTACATACAATTAGTGTTGAGCGATTTTTATCGACAAAGTTGAAATTGGCAAGGTTTTTATGGTGATCGAAATTTCCAGATCATGCGATAATTAAGGTTAAAATCTGTGCATCATCTATTAAGATCGCGCCTTTTTCGGGGCTTCCTGAATTTTGGCGGCCAGCAAATCAGATTACAGAATAGAGCAGGGTGAGATGTGTGTGCGGGCGTCATGACTGGGATGTGTATGGTTGCGATTGGCTGGAAAAAATCACATGACCTCGTTTTACATAGAAAAAGCGTTTCCTGTTTCAGCCTCAGTGTCTCTCAGCGTCTCATAGGGATAGGACCTGCGTCTGCTTGTGGCCAAACAGCTCAGCGAAATAGTCTATTCGCACAGAGAAACCTCTACTATTAGCTGTGAATCATTCCATTTAGTTAGATTAGGGATGATTTGAACATTTTATGTAGTTAGCTAGAGAATTTTAAAGCAGAATATCAACCACGGTTAATTCACGGCGGTGGGAGCGGGGGTGGGCACCCGCGGGCGAAACACAGACAAGCTTATTCTTTAAGAACCACTGGATAAAGTTCACCAAGACTTAGTGTAGCTTTGTTGTGGGAATATCTTTATTATTAACAGTTTGGTATTAAAAATATTTTCCTGGATATTGGGCAGCCTGAACTTATATTGGAGATATAATCATTTCTAGTAACTGCAGGTCTCTTTGTTAGCGGCAAAAACTTCCACTTTTATTATCAGTATACATTTCGATTAGGTGTTCAATTTACCCATTACACCTGGACTGTTGATATATCCCACCTTGCAATTACAATTAAAACCAGCAATCTTGTAGTCAGCACAGGATGTTTGTGGGCTGCCAAAAATTTTCCGTTGTATCGTACGAAAACATCACGTTACGTGTTTTTTGCTGGACTTTTGCGCACCCTGCACTGTCATTGGACGCAGCATATACGTAAAAGCTTAAAACAGCATTCTATATTCTCCACAGGTGATTGAAAGGTGCAAAAAATACTGTTATTATATCAACATAACAGTTACGTATTATTTGACTTTTGACGCACCAGCACTGTTCATTGACGCAGCATTCTACGTAAAACTTAAAACAGCAAATTCTATATTTCACCAGAGGTGAATTGAAAGGTGCAAAAAATACAGTTTATTATATCAAAAATAACAGTTACGTGTTTTTTGACTTTTATGCGCCACCCAGCACTGTTCAATTGGACGCAGCATCTCGTAAATCTTAAAACAAGCAATTCTATATTCACCACAGGTGAATTGAAAGGTGCAAAAAAAATTACAGTTTTTTATATCAAACATAACAGTTACGTGGGTTTTTTGACTTTTGCGCACTCGCACTGTTAATTGACGCTAGCGTTCTACGTAAATCTTAAAAACAGCAATCTATATTCACCACAGGTGAATTGGAAAGGTGCAAAAAATACAGGGTTTTTAATCAAAACATAACAGGTTACGTGTTTTTGACTTTTGCGCACCCAGACTGTTCATTTGACGCAGCATCTACGTAAATCTTATAAACAGCAATTCTATATTCACCACAGTGTGAAGTGAAAGGTGCAAAAAATACGGTTTATTATATCACAAAACATAACAGTTACGTGTTTTTTGCTTTTGCGCACCTGCACTGTTCATTGACGCAGGCCTCTACGTTAAATCTTTAAAAACAGCAATTCTATATTCACCACAGGTGAATTGAAAGCTGCAAAAATTACCGTTATTATATCAAACATAACATTTACGGGGTTTTTGACTTTTGCGCCACCCCAGCACTGTTCATTGACGCTAGCATCAACGTAAATCTTAAAAACAGCAATTCTTATTAACCAAGGTGATTGAATGGTGCAAAAAAATACAGTTTAGTATATCAAACATAACAGTTACGTGTTTTTTGACTTTGCGCACCCAGCACGTTCATTGACGCAGCATCTACGGTAAATCTTAAAACCGCAATTCTTTGATTCACCACAGGTGAATTGAAAAGGTGCAAAAAATACCGTTTTATTATATCAAAACATAACAGTTACTTTGTTTTTTGACTTTTGCAGCACCCAGCACTGTTCATTGTCGCAAGCATCTACGTTAATATCCTTAAAATCCAGCATTCTAAATTCACCACAGGTGAATTGAAAGCTGCCAAAAAATACCGTTTATTATATCTAAACCTAACAGTTAATGTATTTGACTATTTGCGCACCCAGCACTGTTCCATTGACGCAGCATCTACGTAAAATCTTTAATACAGCATTTTTTCTATATTCACACAGTGTGAATTTTGAAAGGTGCAAAAAATACAGTTTATTATATCAAAACATAACAGTTACGTGTTTTTTGACTTTTTGCGCACCCAGCACTGTTCATTGACGCCGCATCTACGTAATCTTAAAACGGCAATTCTATATTCACCACAGCGTGAATTGATAGGTGCAAAAAATACAGGTTATTATTTCAATAAAATTACAGGATACGTGTTTTTTGACTTTTGCGCACCAGCACTGTTATTGAGCGCATCTACGTAAAATATTAATTACCAGCAATTCTATATTCACCACAGGTGAATTGAAAGGTGCAAAAAATACAGTTTTATATTCAAAACATAACAGTTACGTGTTTTTTGGACTTTTGCGCACACAGCACTGTTCATGACGCGCATTCTACGTAAATCTTAAAATCAGGCAATTCTATATGTCACCACAGGTGAATTGAAAGGTGCATAAAAATTACCGTTTTTTATACCAAAAGATAACAAATACGTGTTTTTTGGACTTTTGCCCAGTCCAAATTTGTTGATAGACACCTTGCAGCTTTAAATTTGAATCCAGCAATTTTGTTTTTGATAGAGGGATTTGAGAATAGCTGTGATTTGCCGTCTTTTAAAAGAGACTTTCCAAAACTCTTCCATACCTTCTGATAGTTTTATATTTCTGTCCATGGAGCGAAGTGGAGGTGGTAAGCGAGCTATGAGGGGTGGTAGCACTTGGAAGGAGAGGTTACGAGAGAAGGATGCTCCTTCCAGTGGCTGGCGACAACAAACGGGGGGGGGGGCATGCAGCGGATCGTCGAGTGCAGAACGTCACGGCCTTGTCATCGCTGGGTTCAGGGCCTGTGAATCTATAGTAACGAACAAGCTCGGCCAATCTGTCCTTCAGTGGTATGCAACCTGATCTAGCAGTCTTACCTCCTCGTACTCGCAGTCACGGCCACAAATGTCGTCATCAGCATCATCCCCAATCCGGTTCCAACATGAGAGCAGCCCAAATGTCAACTCGTGTACCCCCCACTTGTGGATAATCCATTGCTGAAGACTTTTGATGACCAAAATGCGTTGGGGGTCAGAAGGGCGTTAAAAGATCAAGAGGATGATGTAGTCTGCTCTGACGCCCAGTTACTGATGCCATTCAGAGGAGGTGAAGGAAGCCGGTCAATCGCAAATATCCCGGCCGGCGGTCGGCAACGCTTGGCGTGCCCCTTTGCTTGGTAGCCCGCAGCTTCTGGATGCAGAAGTTCTGGAAGGACCAAGTCACTGTGTTGATGATGATATGATGCGGACATTGGGATTCCATCCTGGTCTATTCCGCAGAATTTGCTTTGCGAGCGCTTCATCAGTGGACGAGGAAGAAGACGATGGCGGTAGTGTCAATACGGGTCCCGCCACTAAAATAGGGAGAGGGCGGTCGCAGAATGTACCGCTGATATGATTCCGCCAGCCACGGTCAGCGCAAACCCCGCTCCTTGCTTATCGCCGCAAAAAGGTCCAGGGACCTCTCAGCCTGGGCCTTCTTTGAGCAAGCCTCTGATTCACCCAGCGACTGTATTTGCCGCCTTTGCCGTAAACGCATAAGTAGGGGCACAAAGAAATTAAGTGGTTAACCACCACCAACATGTCTAGTTTCACATGGCAGCGAATGCATGAGTTGAATGGAGGAACCACTTGCCAAAAAAGGGCAGACCGACGCCGAGCCTCCAACCACTGTCACACCTCTGTCTCCGCCTCCTCCTCCTCCGCCTCACAAGGTTCCTCAGCTGCCAAGTGTCTCTCAGAGTCATGATCAGGGAGCAG
Source organism: Phyllomedusa bahiana (assembly GCA_025379985.1). NCBI lineage: Eukaryota > Metazoa > Chordata > Amphibia > Anura > Hylidae > Phyllomedusa > Phyllomedusa bahiana. The sequence goes on from JAODAL010004306.1 coordinate 39,235, forward strand.
CTCCGCTTCAGTCTCCACCGTCGCCGGGTACCACCAGACCACCAGAGACCCATCCTACCCCGTCTCCTTCCCGCCAGTTTGACGACACTGCTCGCCGTATAACAGCGGCCAGTTAGCAGCCCAGGCCTTCTGTTCTTCCAGGTTTGGGAGCAAGAAGAAACACTTTAACCCAAACCATCCACAAAGCAAAAGCCTGAACGTCGGCATTGCCAGGCGTTTGGCCTTGGAAATGTCTTGCCTTCCTTTCCGTTCTGGTGGACACCAGATGGGTTCGCCACGTCATGGCCCTTCGCTTGCCCCAATACTCCAGATGCGAAGCAGAATTTGGCATTTCTTTGCCAGAAAAGCCGTCCTGCCCTGGGCCAGCCACGTGTCATCTAAATTTCAACGCGTTGTCGGAATCATGTGTCCAGAAAAAAGTCCATTCTACCCACCGACACATGGGATAGTAAGCACGGCCAGGGCCGCTATTCTCTGTGACAGCTCACTGGTATGAGCTGGGTGGATGTCTCTGGGTGGTGACGGTGTCTCTCAGGCTCGGCGCACGCTCTTCAAACCGCAGGCTGGTGCGGGCTCTTTCCCCAAGGGTCCTCTGGTGGGATCACGGTGCCCAGAGACACCAGTCCGTGTTGTAATTAATCTGCCTTGGAGACCGTCCACCCACAGGTCAGTAGCTTGGACGGCTCTAAGCCAACGGAGACCGAGCGATGTACTGAATGAGCTGACAAGACCTTGTGCAGGCAAAGGTGGTGTGTCGATAACGGGGCGAAATCTGCTGGCGCCCTTAAGATCGGTAGGCTGGAGCACATCCCCTTGCTGGCACATGTCATTGTACCATGTCGTCCAGAAATTTCTAAAGAGCTACCCGGGTCTGGACTGCCTGCTGAAGAAGGCTCGAGGTCTGAGTTCGCACTTCCACCGTTTCGCACCCTGGCTTCGTCCGCCTGGCTGCGTTTGCAGCGTCAGCTCGGCCCTCCCCGTTAATCGTCTCATTGTTGACGTGGCAACACGCAGGAATTCCATCCCTCCAACATTTTCCAGCGATTGGTTGGGCAGCCAAAAAAAAAGCGCAATGCCAATTACGGCAGTACGAGTGACAATGCCTTGACAAGCAGCGGTACGGACTCGGGGTGTTGAACCAACGAAGGGAGGCAGGTGAAAGGCTCTGCACCATCCTTGCCAGTTTTGAAGAAGTGCCACCAAAATGGTAGTGCGGACAAAGCCCTTGTCAGCATGAGCATGTGGTGATTTAGTTCTGGATCGATCGTTGGACACTCTGAAACAAACAGGTCCCGCCAGAGACGGAGGAGGAGACGGGACAAAGATGGCGGACACGGAGCCTTTCTCTCCGTCAAATCACAAGGCCCGACGTTTCACCAATTTCATCGGTCTTCATTAGCAGTGGTTCGGTGTCCAGAGCTAGTTGCAAGGGTGGGCATCAGCTTCAGGGTGCATCATCTCAGGCAGTCAGGGCTGTGTTTGAAGCTGTTGCGGAGGCCAGCGGAGGAGGAGGAGGAGGTGGAGGATGTATTCCTAGACCCGATGTTACCGACGTCCTGCCTTGGAAAGAGGTTGGAGGAATTGAGGCGGAGGAGGAAGATGAGGGAAGGATCAGTTTTCTAGTGCCACTCGAACAGAGGCTTGGGAAATTCAAGGCTCCATTCTCTCACATGAGAGTTGGGATCTCCATTTCCTCCAACATGATCCTCGCATTAAGGCCATCAATTTTGAACAACAGTTACTGGGTGGCACACCCTCTGGATCCCGGAACAAAACAAAAAATCAGCATTTACTTCCACCCACCAAATAGAGAGTAAAATGCAGGAAATGGGGAGACCTTGCTGATTGATCAACTGGAGAAGAAGGCCTAATGGTGGTGACCTCTGGCAATCTTTGTTTACCACCTCTCCACGCATGCAATGCAGGGACATCATTCCAACACACAGAGATCAGCTTAAGATAATGGGTGCATGACTATCTGCGTCTTAACAACGATGTTTTTTCATTGTGTTCCGACCCAATAGGACTTCGGGTATTCCAAATAATATGACGAATGGCCCGAGTGGCTCGTCACGACATAGAGGTGGTGTCCTGCCAGCAGCCAGCGGTTATATTTCCTTGAGCGGACCTTCAGCACAGCTGGAGGAGTCATTACAGACAAACGCATCCGGCTTTCCACAGATAATGTGGTTCTTTGATCTGTCATCAAGATGATCAGGCATGGGATCTCTGATGATTGTTGTGGCCCCCAATTGCCGAGGTCACCGTATAGTTTGCCAGTCTTCTTTCACATTCCTGTTCAAACATAAAAATGGTCCTCTTGAAATCTTTTTTTTTAAAATTATTATTTCCTTACTGCAATTGGTTATTTCTCTTTTTCCCAAACAGTTCCTTTTGCTGGTTTTGCTGTGAGGAGACTGTTAAAGACAGCAAGGTTTCATGACAACACCGTATTCCATTTAGTCACTTTAATCTTAAGACGGTTTTCCGCATTGCAATGGTTTTGAGGTCATGTTGCTGTGAGAGTACAGCTTTATCATGGTCCTTTGGATCAGAAATGTGACTTATAAGTGGCAATTTCTCCCTCACAATTTTTAACAGTGGCTGAGAAAGAAGTCATATTTATATTTTTTGGGTCATGTTGCTGTGAGATACAGCTATAATTTATGTCCTTTGGAACAGAATTGTGGTTTAAGTGGCCATTTCTCCCTCAACAATTTTTAATAGTGCTGAGAAGTCATATGTTATATTTTTTGGGGTCATGTAGCTGTGAGATACAGCAATAAGCTGGTTCCTTTGTAAACAGAAATGTGGCTTCTAAGTGGCATTTCTCCCTCACAATTTTTAACAGTGGCTGAGAAGTCATTTTTATAATTTTTGGGGTAAAGCTGCTTTGAAATGCAGCAATACTTACATGGTCTATTATAAAAAAAAAGGTTGGTTTCTAACAGACATTGGTTCTTCACATATGACCAAAGTGGTCAAGGGTCATGCTTTTGAATTGTTTGGGGGCATTTTGCTGTGTCATGCAGCTATACTACAGGGCCTTTCTAAAAAAAATGTTGTTTCTAAACAGATCATGTGTTCTTCACAATTGACCAAAGTGGTCAAGGGTCATGCTTTGAATTTTTGGGTGCCATTTTGTGTGACATGCAGCTATACTTCAGGTCCTATTCTAAAAAAATGTTGTTTCTAAATACATTTGTTCTTCACATTTGTCTTGAGTGGCTCATGGGTGATGGTGTGCTGTCAGAAACAGGAAGTAGGTAGGACACTGGGTAATGGAACACATATTGCAAAATGACTTGTTTTTGCAAGACTTTAACATAGCTATCAATCCCTGTTATTGAGTCAACCCTTTTTATTCAATGAAAAAAGAGAAACTAAGGGACATGGTGGGTTCCATCCTATTTTTAAAAATGTGTTTTCTAGAATTTAAGTACTAAAATACCTTGATGTTGTACAAAATAGCTGTTAAAAAATTCTCTGAATTGTACAAGAGAGGTACAGGTAAACTTGACCAGATGTGGGGATTCTAGAGGACATGGAGTATGGAGCAAGCTTGGACTGGACAAAGTACAGAGACCATTTCCTCAGCACGTTGAGATAAAATGAGAAAAAGAATGCGGAGATATGGGCACCTGTGTGAAAACGGAGCGTTAAACCCCCCCCACCTGTATTTTCCAAGTGAAGCTCAATTGGTCCTCCACTCATACGGAGGGGCAAGCGCTAACCCATGTTATTGACTGTGTACAGAGGAAGGGCTGGAGTTCTCTCACTTCCGTTCCGCACTCGGCTTCAGCACGGACAGTTTTTCGTTGCGCGTTCAGCAGGGCATTTTTTTAACCTGCGTGTTAATTGTTGACCAAGAGCCAGCCTGGGGCTTTACCGCACCACTGTAACTCCAGGCCCTGGTCAGGCTGTGGCCAGGATACAGGTATAGTCATTGTCCAGTGAAACTTAAAATGGTGGTTGAAAGGACTCCTTTTTCCCGGACTTTTTAAGATGTGGGGTTCATGCAGGTTTGGGGCTCATGATGTGGCCCAGGACAGGTATAGTCAATGTCAGTTCAACTAAAAATGGTGGTTTTGAAAGACTACTTTTCCGGCACTTTTATATTGTGGGGGTCAATGCAGGTTTGGGGCTCATTGCTGTAGGCCAGGACAGGTATAGTCAATGTCCTCAGTTCAACTAAAATGGTGTTGAAAGATCCTTTTTCCGGCCACTTTTTAAAATGTGGGGGTCATGCAGGTTTGGGGCTCATGCTGTGGCCCAGGACAGGTATAGTCTATGTCCAGTTAAACTAAAAATGGTGGTTGAAAGACTCCTTTTTTTTCGGCACTTTTTTAAATGGTGGGGGTCATGCAGGTTTTGGGGGCTTCATGCTGTGGCCCAGGACATGTATAGTCAATGTACAGTGAAACTAAAATGGTGGTTGAAAGACTCTTTTTCCGGCACTTTTTAAATGTGGGGGTCATGAGTGTTTGGGGCTCATGCTGTGGCCAGGGAAGGTATAGTCAATGTCAGTGAAACTAAAATGGTGGTTGAAAGACTCCTTTTTCTGGCACTTTTTTACTAATGTGGGGGTCATGCAGGTTTGGGGCTCATGCTGTGGCCCAGCCAGGACAGGTATATAGTCAATGTCCAGTTCAACGAAAATGGTGGTTGAAAGACTCTTGTTCCGGCACTTTTTCAAATGTGGGGGTCATGCAGGTTTGGGGCTCTGCTGCGTTCTAGGACAGGGGATATTTCAATGTCCAGTTCAAGTAACATGATGGTTCAAATCATACTGCCTCTGGGCACTTTTTAATTTGTGGGTGAGCAGGTTTAAGGGTTCAGGCTTTGTGGTACAAGACAGGGATAGTAAATGGTCTGTGGACTTTTTTTCTGTGACTTTAATAACTAAGTGTGTTGCCTATGAGGTAGCACGTATCATTTGACTGTTGATGGGATGTTAATTTCAGCGTCTCCAGCCTTGTTTGGGTGTAATAATGAAGGTGTTGTTGCTCTCCCATAGACTTTAATGGCATCGCGCATAATCGATGCTCACTTGCGAAAAACCTTCTATCCGATAGCGGTCCGACTATCTGACTATCGATCTTTTTGTGATCTCGATAGCCAACGCAATCGCTCAACACTACATACAATAATGCCAGCTCTGTTCAGATACATATCATTGGTTGAGCATTAAATAGAAGGTGATAAACATAAATAAAAAACACTTATTACCTATGGAGCATGGCCATGGAGCAAAGTATATGTTTGTTTCGAGAACCTGCATCTTCGAAATCACACTGGGCATGCTCCAAATTACTATAGTACGGGTCTTTTAAATTAATCATCGTTTAAATCATTCATTTAAATTAATCATCAAAACATAACATCAAAATATGATGAATAATATATGTCTTGCTGCAAGTCACTGCCATTCCATAATCTGAAAAAAATACAAAAGACAAAAATTGGGAGAATGAAAACAAAAAGTATCTAAAACACAGAAGACATACTAAATCCTAAAATCCAAATTTAGCCTAAGAGGTTGTAAAGATTGCAATTTATATATTCACTTATTTTATTTCTGTTTCAACAACTTTTCATGGTCAAATCCTTGTCTAAGATGAGGTCTTCTAAATCACACTGGGCATGCTCCTAATTACTATAGTACAGGTCCATTCTATAAAGCTTCACTGGAAGCCCCTAATTGTATTGGCTGCAACTCTGCTCACTGCGCATGGCTCAAACTGTTATCGGACTTCATAGTATTACATTGAAACATTGTATAGACCGATTGGACGCTAAAATATGTTAATAAATAACAATCTAACTGTAGTATTGGGTGTGTACTGTATATTACAGATATACATGGTATCAAAAGACTATTTGAATGTTGCATATAATATCCAGTAACGCTAAAAGAGCCAATGCATGCATCATCATTTAATGACACATGACTTGTCCTTAATGGTGCATAGAATAAAGGAAAAAAAATCTATAATCATTGCCCCTTACTCCCACAGCACATCCTTAAAAAAGTAGAGATTTTGATATATAGTACAAACAAAAATTAATCTTTCAACAATATATAATGTATATTATTATATGTCAGAGAATATATCTGTAAGAATGTATTCGGATCAAATAATCCTATTTTAATTTATTAATATATTACCTTAATAATAGACGACACAGATGACACAATAGAAGACACAAGACTCCACCCCCATCATGCACTGTATGTCAAAGGATAATACATAATCATCGCCCAACAGACCAGCCACACAACCTTATAGGGAAAAAGGGGAATTTCAAGTTCCATAAACATCACCCCTCTACCTAATAAATGGTCCTTACAACTTAAAGGGATGTTCTTGGAGCTGTTAATATTTATTGGTCCATTGGGACATGATAAAGAATAAAATATAAGACCAATACTTACCTCTTGGGTGCTCTCGTTCTGTTCTGTTGGTCATCCTATTCACCTTCGCTGAAGCAGTGAACAGATATCATTCACCTGACAGATGCAGTCATCACAGGCCAGAGCGCTTGTGTACACATGATGTTGTGGCCTGTGATTGGCTGCACTTGTTTCATGAACGATGAATTTTTATTGCTTAATTCCTGGATGAATGTACTGGATACAAGGACCATCCGAGAGGTAAGAAAAAGTCTTATCTTTTATTCTTTATTATGCCACAATGAACCAACGAGCATTTCTAATTCCTGGAACATCCCTTTAACAGATAATTCCAATTAATTACCGTATAAACCTGATAAACCATATACCATGCATGTATGAATCTCCACTGAAACACATAAACACACAACCAATGGTACAGAATCTAAGTCATTTTATTTAAAATAGTACCACCAGTATCGAATAGGCCTTTAAATTAATCGTCAAAACATGATATGAAAATATGACGAATAATATATTTATATATAAGTCACCTCCATTCTATAATCTGAAAAAAATACAAAAGACAAAAATTGGGAGAACAAAAACTATCTAAAACATAGAAGACATACTGAATCCTAAAATCCAAACTTAGCCTTAGAGGTTGTAAAGATTGTAATTCATATAGCTACTTACTTTATTTCTGTTACAACAACTTTTCATGGTCAGATCCTTGTTTAAGATGCGGTAAAGAATCTATGATTCGAAATCTCAAATGCTATACTATCAACAAAATGTTTTGCTACCAGAACATCAGCTAAATGTTTTCTAATTGTGGTTTTATATTTGTTAAAGGAGTTTTCTCAATACAAAGATTAACTTTCATCATGTAGGGAAGAGTAAATTTAGGGAACAGTATTTGCTTTGTTTATCTTTCTTTGTTGATGAAATAAAAGTGATGCATTCAGATTTCTCTAGGTTACTTACCTGATCTGCCCTGCTCTCCCCTGTTTGTTTGTCTTATTTGATAGCAGAGATGATGTCACCATGGGCTGGCACACAGAACTGCCAGCAACTTGAGAGCCTGAGGGTTATCTGATCCAGCAAACAAAGGAGACTATTACTTTTTTTTACTTTAACTCTGAAGCTTCTCTGGACTTTAGGTAAACATTTCCTGCTTTCATGTCAGAGTAATTAGCAGACCTTTGAATATGAAGCTGATACGCTAATTACTGCCATAGTACCAGGCACAGCCTGACCAGGAGGAGACAAGATGCATGAATTAAAGTTGCCTTTGGCCCTGTAAAACAACCCTTTTATTTTTTTGTCTAATTTCCATTGTACTTTCCCCCACATAGATCAAACCACATGGACACTGTAACATATAACTCACGTGACTTGTATATCTTTTTTTGATGTAATATTGTCTACCATTCTGGGGATGACTAAAACTGTGTCTGTTAATCATATTATGCAAATGCAACATCCTAAACAAGAAAACTGTTCATAATTTGATGATGAAAGGTAAGTTTGTATCAGTGCACGTTTTGGTTCAATCTCTGAATGGACCAATTAGTCGTTCAGATTACAGCCCCATCTGTATGCCAAAGTGCGAAAGGACTGAAATTCAGGAGTTTTAGGAAAAGGAGTTTTTGAAAAATGGTTACGTAGCAAATGGCACTCACTACGCAAAGATTGTTTCAGATACAATTTGCTTCTTCTTAATATCTGTATCAACTATATTTTTCTATAATAGGAGATCCTCCCTCTTAACAATGTCTAATCATTTTTTATGTCAAATGTAACAACTTTTTTGGATATCCTCATTAAATAAATTTATTATATATATCCTACACTCTCTCCTTTGATGTTTGTGTATCAGAAACTATCCTTTTAGTCCTAAATAATTGACTCCACATTAATGAGTCTGACATATGTCTTAGATGAAAACTTTTATGATGTAAGAAATTATTTCTATCTGTTGGTTTTACATACCGATTCGTTTTTAATTACTTATCCTCAAATATTACCAATGTATCCAAAAATTGTAGTTTACTCAGTGATAGTACTTTAGTGAATGAAAGACATGGTTTACAAGTGTTCAAATATTCATGAAAAAATTTCCCAAAAACTTATTATACTGAAAAAATGGAAAATTTTTCTTGATGAGCCCCAAAACAGAGATGTTCTCAAAAAATTAAACTGTACCACTGTTTTTTAAAATTTGGCCCATAAAAATGTTGGGCCCAAAGTGGGGGGGGGGCTTAGACCATAGGCTGGTCATCTTTGTAAATAAAATACCTGAAAAAGGTAATTATTTTTCTTGAGAACTATCTCAAGCAAAGTAAGGACAAACTGTGCACAGTCTGGAGCACACTCGTTGCTGTCCAGCACCACAGCACCATAAAGGAATTTTTAACCTTTGTAACTTCATAAAAAAAATCAGCTGTGTCTTTGACATAGGAGGGAGTGGAGGGGGCTGAACTTCTCAAAATGTATCCAAAAAAATAGAGATAGTGTTAAATATTAAACCCTTACCTGATACAATGGGTTTTCCCGGATTTTTCAAAGGAATAAAATTTATGACCCAGATGTCTTAAAACTTCACCTTCACACTTACTTGTGTCTATTATCACCACTGCTCCCCCCGTTTCAAATGGATATAAAACTCCAAATCACCCAGATTCCTTAAAATTTCCCCTTCATACTTACTTGTGTCTATTATCACCACCGCTCCCCCTTGTCTGCCGGTTTAAAGGTAACATCTTGATTTGACATTGATTCTTCAATACATTTTTTTCCTGAAATGATATATTCCTTTTAAAATATTTCACAGGCATATTTTCCTAAACTCAGATATTCTATTTATTATGCATTCAGTGTAGGCCTCCATGATTATTACGAGGAGGTTGAAATTCACTTTTGATGACTAAATCAAAATCTTTGAAACATATTGTACCTTTCGATGTTGCTACCACCTTAATACCACCATTTTTTCATTTAAGAAAAAAAATTTTTTAAAAGTATTTTACCAAAATTCCTGAATTTCAGTCTTTTCCCATAATGGTATACAGATAGGGCCAAAATTTGAACGATCGATTGGTTCATTCAGATGTTGTACCAAAACATACATTGATAAAAACTTACCTTTCATCACCGAATTGTGGAAATATTCCTTTAGTTTATTGCAATTGCAAAAATATGATTGAGGGACACAGTTTTAGTCATTCCCAGAATGGTAAACAATATTACTTAAAAGATGTGTCGCTCAAGTTATGTTATTTATTCTAACGACCAGGGATAGTGGATCCACTGGACCACTGCAAGCAGCGGTACAGGCCATGCCAGGGAATGGAGTATAAGTGGGGCCCGGTATTCACCAGAGCCCGCCGCTAAGTGGGATGGACTTGCTGCAGCGGGAATTCCACCAGGTCGCTACCCCTCACGTGACTTGCTTGCGGAGACAGCTGAGGTGCAGTGAGGTACAAAGTTGTAAGGCAAACTCATAGTCGGGGACAGGCAGGAAGGTCAGGACATGCGGCAATGGTTCATGGTCAATGGATGAAGGCAAACGGTTCGGTACACAGAAATATCGACAAGGCTCAGGGAAAGTTTTCTCTAAAGGCACAATGCACTAAAGATCCGGCAGGGGATAAAGGGTGGTGTCCAGAATATATAGGGTCAGCGCCCGGCAATAACCAATTACTAGCGCGCTGGCCTTTAAATTTCAGAGAGCCGCCGTGTGCAAGCCCTAGAGAATGGGAGCGCGTGCACCGGCCAGTAGAGGAGTGCGGAAGAGCAAGAGAGTGGTCAGGTAAGCTCCTGCCTGTAATACAAGCATGCTCGCAGCCCGACATGTGGGCTGTGGCGCTCTGTGTGACATTACCCCCCCCCCTCCTTTAGGCCTTCCCTCCTTTCTGGCCCAGAGGAACTTTAACACCAACTCACAGTCCAAGATGTTGCCCTCGGGCTCCCCTGATCTCTCTTCATGCCTGAACCCCTTCCAGTTGATAAGGAAGTGTTGTTTCCCCCTGTTCGTCTTCTTATCTAGGATATCCTTTACCGTAAAAATGTTGGTGGAGTCAGCTTCGGGAGACGGAGAGACGACCTTCCGAAAGAAACGGTTCAGGACCGATGGTTTCAACAAGGAGACATGGAAGGAATTCAGAATACACATAGTAGGTGGGAGCCGGAGTTTATAGGTCACAGGATTGATCCGTTTAAGTACCTCGAAGGGTCCTAAGTAGCGGTCCCAGTTTGTAGCTAGAAATCTTAAGCCGAATATATCTGGCTGACAGCCACAATTTGTCACCAGGGGAAAAGACCGGGGGAGGCTTTCTTCTCTTTTCCACCTATGTCTTCATGCGCACAGAAGCTTGGTGCAGTGACTAGCGTGTCTGGTTCCAAATGGATAACATATCCTGGACCAAGGGATCTGCAGCAGGAACCTCATATGGAGACGACATAGGGAGTGGTGGGCGAGTATGCTGGCCGTACATGATGTAGAAGGGAGAGGCGCCAGTGGACTCCGAATCCAGGGAGTTGTATGAAAATTCCGCCCAAGTTGTCCTGTCATGTATAGACAAAGTGGCGCAAGTAGTTCCCCAGGACTTGGTTAACTCTTTCTACTTGGCCATTCGTCTGCGGGTGGTAGAAATCCAACTTTACCATTAGCTGGGAGCAGAGAGCACGCCAGAATCTGGACCCCCTAATCCGAGACAATATGCTGAGGAAGTCCATGCAGCCGAAAGATATGCAGGAAAAATAGGCAGACAAGACAGGAGCAGAGGGTAAGCCTGGCAAAGGAACAAAATACGACATTTTAGAAAAGTGATCTGTGACCACACAGACATTGGTGTTACCAGAGGAGGGAGGGAGATCGGTGATGAAATCCATCACCACATGAGACCAAGGAGTACTGGGAATAGGTAGAGGTAGCAGCGGAACAGCCGGTTTGTGGCGAGGTGTCTTGTTTCGGGCTCGCTTAACATCTTTAGTGAGATCTGGCCACCAATAGAAACGGGAGATCAGTAGAAAAGATTTATGAGCACCAAGGTGTCCGGCTTCCAGAGAGCAATATCCCCACTTCGAAATTTTCTTCCGGAGAGCAGGACGCATGTAAGTTTTCCATGGGGGAACACCTTGGAGGTCAACGGGAGCTGCGGAGACCAAGTGTTCAGGGGATATTATGTGCTGCGGAACATCTTCTTCCCCGATCACGACAGAGACACGGGAGAGGGCATTGGTTTTCATGTTCTTCTCTGCAGGACGGAAATGTATCTGGAAGTTGAACCGCGAAAAGAAGAGGGACCACCTGGCTTCACACAGATTGAGTCGCTGGGCTGTCGTAAGGTACTGGAGGTTCTTATGATCAGAATAGATGTTGATAGGATGCCGAGCTTCCTCCAGAAGGTAGCGCTATTCCTCCATGGCCAGCTTGATGGCCAGCAATTCCAGGTCCCTGATGGTGTAATTCTTCTCCACAGGGGAGAACGTCTTGGAAAAGAAACCACAAATAACCGTCTTGCCTTTAGGTCCTTTTTGCATGAGAACTGCCCCGACCCCTAACGAAGAGGCATCAACTTCAAGAGAGAATGGTTTCTGAGTATCTAGTCGAGACAGAATAGGCACGAAGGAGAATGCTGATTTCAATTTAGCGAAGGCCTCCTTGGCCTCTGGCGGCCATAGCCTAGGGTTGGTGTTATTCTTGGTGAGAGCTACAATTGGAGTAGTGTGGGATAAACTGCCAATAGTAGTTGGGGAAGTCCATGAAGCACTGTATGGCCCGAAGACAAACTGGCTGAGGCCACTGCAGAATGGCAGACAATTTCGCAGAGTCCATCTGTAAACCCTTGTCCGAGATGATGTATCCAGAAAATAAAGACTGGTCTGGTGGAATAGGCACTTCTCCAAATTGACAAAGAGGTAATTAGCTCATAGACGCCTTAGTATCTGGAGTACATGGATACGATGAGACTCCAGATTGGATGAAAATACCAGCATGTCATCAAGGTAGACCATGACACAGGTATAGAGGATGTCCCTGAATGTATTGTTAACGAACTCCTGGAAGACCGCTGGAGCATTACACAGTCCGAGAGGCATAACCAGGTACTCGAAGTGCCCAAATTAAAGGCTATCTTCCATTCATCCCCCTCATGGATACGAATGAGATTGTAGGCCCCCCGTAAGTCCAATTTAAAAAAGATTTTCGCTCCGCGAAGCCAGTCAATGAGCTCTGTGATCAAAGGCAAAGGATATCGGTTCTTCACAGTAATCTTGTTGATGGATGGAGAGGACTTCTGGATAAACCCCTTCTGAAGATTCTCCTGTATGTAGGCCGACATGGCCTAGATCTCAGGTACAGACAAGGGGTAGAACACGTCCATGAGGAGGACTACTACTGGGCAGCAAGTCTATAGGACAGTTGTAAGGGCGCTGAGGTAGAAGAGTCTCTGCTTGTTTATCCGAAAAGATGTTGGCGTCCTGATATGCAGCGGGTAATCTGGGCTTGTGGGGCGCTAGTGGAGACGTGGGGTGCCCGGGCGAGGTGCTACCAGGCAGCGGTTCTAGCAATCTGGCCCCCAGCGAGTGACATCGACTGTCTTCTAGCCCAGAGTAGGGGTATGTCGTTGCATCCATTGGAGCCCCAAAAGGATTGCCGAGGAAGAACGAGGCAGCACATAAAACGCGATCTTCTCCTTTGTGCAAAGACCTCACGGCATTGTCAGTCATGGAGAAGGATGAATCGCACCTAGGGACGGCTCTCCCACGTAACATAGGTGCGTTTCCAGGACACTGGGGATATTGTGGACAGTCTCTTCGGAACTAGTCTTGACTGGCACAATAGAGGCACAAATTCTCTAATCGGCGATAAGACCACTCTTGTTGGGACAGGTGGACCCTATCCACTTGCATGGGATCCTCGTTGGAAGGCTGTGGAAGCAGCAGAGGAGGCTTCTGGAAAACTGGAGCCAGGTAAGGAAACCAACAGGGCTGACCTGAGTCACATTCCTGATGGAGATCCTCTTGACTCTCGGCAAAGTGCACGTCTATTTGGGTGGCCAGGTGAATTAGCACTCAGAGAAGTCGGGAGGTCTCTTGCAGCAAGTGCGTCCTTTACCCTTCTGTAGAGGCCCTTCTTGAATGTAGCACATAGGACGGCCTCATTCCAGGTTAATTCCAAGGCCAGGATGTGGAACTGGACTGTGTAGTCACCAACCGAGGAATCCCCTTGGCGAAGGTTCAGAAGTGCCGTTTCGGCAGATGACAGTTCAGCAGGTTCCTCAAAAACACTACGGAATTATTTTAGTAAAGCCTGCAGGTTAGCCGTCACATGGTCACTCCTGTCCCAGAGGGGTGTGGCCCGAGCCAGGGCCGTCCCAGATAGAAGGCTGACCACAAACACCACCTTTGACTGTTCGGTCAATAACTGGTCGACCTTCAGTTCCACGTGCATAGAACACTGCGTAATAAAGCCCATGCAGAGCTTCGGGTCCCCATCGAACTTGGATGTTAGTGATAGCTGGAGCTTGGGGCCCACGGGGGCCAACAGGACCACAGGCGTAGAAGAGAACACATGAGGAGGTGGTAATTGTTGCTGGGTGGCGAGGAGCTGCTGCATCATGGCAGTCAGCTGGTTCAATTGTTGCGCCTGTTGCACATGTTGCTCAGACTGCTGGGCAACATTGGTCATGAGATCCGCCACACTTGGCAAAGGCCCCTTGGCAGGATCCATGGCCGGACCTTACTGTGACAAACAGGGGCAGTGGATCCACTGGACCGGTACAAGTCATGCCAGGGAGCGGAGTCTATGTGGGTCCAAGTATTTACCAGAGCCTGTCGAAAAGCAGGATGGAGTTGCTGCGGCGGAAATTCCACCAGGTTGTTACCCCAGACGTGACTTACTTGCGGATGCAGCTGAGGTGCAGCGAGGTGCAAAGTCGTAAGGCAAACTCATAGTTGGGGACAGACAGGAAAGTCAGGACAGGTGGGAAAGGTTCATGGTCGATGGATGAAGGCAAACGGTTCGGTACACAGAAATATGGACAGAGCTCAGGGAACGCTTTCTGTTAAAGGCGCAATGCAATAAAGATCTGGCACGGGACAAAGGGCGGTGTCCAGAATAGATAGGGTCAGCGCCCGGCAATAACCAAATACCGGCGATCTGGCCCTTTAAATTTCAGAGAGCCGGCGCGTGCACACCCTAGAAAATGGAAGCACGCAGACCAGCCAGCAGAGGAGTATGGAACAGCTGGAAGAGCGGTCAGGTAAGCTCCTGTCTGTAAAAGAAGCAAACCCGCAGCCCGGCAAGTGGACCGCGGCACCACTCGCCCCCAGCAGTGGGCCGGGAGAGAGGAACGGAGTGCACCCGCGGTCCGAAATGTGGGCTGCGGCATGCTGTGTAACATTTATATAATTTTATATAATGGAAATTGTTGGCTACGGCCAATCTCTATCTGGAGCCACAGTTAAAATTTTAAAGAGCAGCCGAGGCAGGACTAGGACGATGGGTAGACAAAAGTAGGTGACCACCTAAGGGTGCTACTTTATCCCAGGCAAAAAACAGGGGCAAGGTGGTATGGAGTGGCTTAAATTTTCCATTGGGGGACGCTATATTCCTTATTTGGCTAGGACACCAGAATACCTTGTCCCAGTCCTGAGGGATGGTACACACTATATACCAGCTAACAGGCTGCTTCCTCACAACTTGCCTCAACTTCACAACAGCCTGAGGAGGAGAAGGACCCTTTTCCCCAGTGTTAGTTTAGTATATGTTGTGTATTGCTTTTTCTGTTGCAGGTATAAATGTGTTTAAACCCCTTACCGACATTTGATATATGAATACGTCATAGTGTCAGTAAAGGTCTATGGCTACATAGGAGGCGGGTGACGGCTGCTGATTTCAGCTGACACCCACCAGTAACTGCGAAAAAAATAAGTTTTACCCCAATAATAGTCCCTAGCTAGTTTTGGGGGAAAATTAATACAAGACCTGTCTTATTTTTGGAGAAAAGCAGCACTTACCATAATGCTTGCTGAGCCAGTATCCCCAATGTATTTGTTTTTAAACAAATACATTTTCAATTTTCTTAATTGAAAACACACTAGCTTATTTTGAGCTTTTATCATTACAACTTGCTGTGTATTTAATAGCTCCACTGCCATAGTGACAACCAATCCAAAATCCAACAACCATTGCCAAGGGAACAGGAAAGCTCCCTTCTCACTTCCAAAAGCAATTTAGCTTCTGAGTATGAGTTAGATGAAATGCGGGCTTGAATGAGCCACAGACTGAATGACTTACAGTTATAGCATCCGAAATTAATTCTCTTAACAATGGATGCCAAAGCTTACAGCTCACAGCTAAGAGTCCATTTACCATATTTTTAAACATACATTTTGGCTAATGCTATTTGTGTTGACTGTACAGTGATGTAGTTTTCATTAATACATCTTGTCACAAATTAACTATAGTCACCAAGTACAGAGGGAATACAGAGGGATAGCTAAAGAGACAGATAGTGACTGAGGTTCACAGGTTCCATATCTAAACATCTTGCTCAAAGGGGATCCTCAATGCTCTCATGATCAAAACTAACCTAAGAGTTGTAACTATATGCTAAGTCACACCCAACATACTACACATGCTGTATCAAGCTATTATTTTACCTGTTTGCAGGACTGTTCTGCCATGGAGGACATGCTACACATCCACATGTGGATCATAACATTTAAAAAGGGACATAATATCCCAAAAATTATAGGAAACTCTTTCTAAGAAACATATTGAAGTTATACCAAAACTATCACAAATTTTCACCCTATTAAGATTAATTGTGGTTAAGTAAATATTTGTCTATAGCCAAAACCAATATATTTTCCTTCTCCGTAACAATATGACATAATTTATCCCATAAGCTGGACACTGTAAAAGAAAAAAATTCCAAACTCCAAAATTGTGGTTTTTTGTTCATTTCACGTCCCATAAAATTTAGAATAAAAAGTGATCAAAAAGTTGCATGTATTTCAAAATGGTACCAATGAAAACTACACTTCAGCCTACAAAAAACACACCCTCTATGGGTGGAAAAGCTAAAAAGTTATTAGTCGCAGCACAAAGTAAAGAGATGGAGAATGTTTTTTATATTTTGTAAAAGTACTAAAACATAATGAAAACCCTGCATAGTTGGTATCACCAGAATCAAACTGACCTGCGTAATACAGATAACATTGTACTGAGCACTATCATCTATAGTGAAGCGTGAACGCCATAAAATAAAACCCAGCAAACATGGAGCAATTATATGGTAGAGTCAATGGAACTATTTAAAATAATTGTTTTTCCTACAAACAACAAGCCCTAAAATGTCTATGTAGATGGATAAATAAAAAAATTATGGCTTTTGGAAGGCGGGGAGGAAAATAATGCAGAGCCATATTATTATGACTGTGAGGCGGGAGGGGGTTAATAACATTAATGAAGTCATGGGGATTATTTAGTCTTATTAGTAGTCAATACAAAGAAAATTATAATATGAATGGTGTCTTTTGTCAGTTTTGTTATATAACTGTAAAACTGACATAGTAGATAATTGATGGTGGAAATACAGTGCAATCCAGTATGTATGGTGGTAGTCAGACATCTGCTTCTGGTAGTAATGGGTAGTAATCTGGGGGTAGTAATCTGGCATCTTTGATTTCATTAAGGCTGTTTGTTCTCCCAGGATAAATGTACTTCCTGACGTGCTACAATCATCGATACAAATTTTAACAAATTTATACAACTCTTTGCATAACACATGTTTCTGGAAAAAAAAAACATTTATTGACAAAGTATAAAAATGTTTAAAAGTGTATATGTTTTCTAATTACATAAATGGATATAAACATATACAAACATCCCACGTTTTTGTTTTAAATAACAGAAAAGTACTGTATATGTAGAAATGCATACTTGTATGCGTTTCCCATGGCCTACGTTTCTACTCCGAAATATATCCTAGTGTTACATAGAAAATATGCTATATGAATGGCTCCTTATTCATATTCATGTGTTAAGGATAATAGTTGTTGTATGTTTATGAGCAGCTTAAAATAATTTTCTCTTCACGCTGCATTCGCAGCCAGCTTCAGACTCCCGCTTCCTGTTCAGGCTGTAGAGCAATGACTGACATTTTAGTTCTGCTATTCCTAGCTGAGCCTTTTAAAGGTACATTAGTGATGGAGAGATCTTAATTACAGGGCACAAAGCTACGGAGATCTACATGGCTAAAGTTTGTTCGTCAGGAACATACAGAAGCGCCTGTGCTGCTGATAAGACAAAGCAGAAGCTGCTAGAGCAGAGACAGGTGGTTGGTAAGCTTATGTACACAAGCAGGAAATAAGAAATATTCTAGCTCTGAATTAAAGCAAAATAATAACAGGAATGAATTTGGTAATAATCTTTTCTATCTTTGTCTAAAGCTAATCAATGTAGTGAGAATACCCCTTTTAGTCAGTAACAACTCCAGTCCATTAGCTTCTCTTAGAATGTCTAGCAGGGGTTGCTGGTTTGTTATCACAAGTCAGATGGTGAATCAGTCATAAATCATAAGTCAGTCATAAGCTTTGACATAGAACCATGCCGATGAGTAGAGTCTAAGGAGTTCCCTGGTTTTCACCCTTTAACTCCATATAAAAGGGATGTGTTTATTACAGTGAACATTCAGGTCGCTACCACCTGTAGTTACATTTGATGGACAGAAAACAGAACTTCTAGCTGAGTTACAAGCAGAGGTTCAGGACAGGTGAAGTTCTCTCAAAGTCAGGTCACAGGCAGAAGGTCTGGGTAGATGGAGTTCTAGCATTGTCAGACCACAGGCATAAGATTAGGGCAGACAGCAGACAAATGGGATTGTCAGGAACACGGCAAAGGGTCTGAACTTAAAAACAGAATACAGAATAATGGTCTAGACACAAGCCTGAACACCAATCATTTAGCAAAGGCTACAAGGATAGGAATCCTTTAAATAAAGTGAGATGACCAATAACATATTGGGAAAGCTTGGTGGCATGTGCTGGCCCTTTAAATCCTAAGAGGTGAGCGCACATGTCATGTTATATGAAATGCTCCTTTACATTTCATTCTTCCCTAGAAGTGTTGTTGCAAACATACATCCCCAGACAGCCTATATGGCAACACATGGAGGTGGTACTGCTCTTTTTTAAGGAGTCTTATGGGCTCTTTGCAGACTCTGACTAGCCAAAAGAGGAACAGAGGAATCCCCCTGTGGACCCCTGAGCATGGCAAACCTGTAGTTGCTTTTACACTGCATATACATTCTTGGGAGAGGCAGAAAAGCAGAGAAAAAGAGGCAATAATAAGAGATATGTTACGGGTGCACCCGCGGCCCCCGTGCCTGGCCACGGGCACTCCCGCACCACTGCTGCGGCTCCGGCGGTGGACAATGCCGCAGCTCCGTCCCCGCAGCCAGCGGCGTCTTTCCCTGGCCGGCACTTACATCACCACGATCCTTTTCCTGGTGGGGTGCGTGCTCCTGTGGCTGGCCAGGTGCGCGTTGGTTTCATCGCCGCTGATCCTATTTAAGTTCTGCGCCTTCCCAGTAACCTTGCCGAATCGATAGTGCCCTGTGCCTTGAGAGGAAGCGTTCCTGAATATCTTGTTTGTCTACTGTGTACCGTACCTTCTGCCTCCGTCCCTCGACCACGAGCCATTGCCTCCTGTCCTGACCTTCTGCCTGTCCCCGCCTACGAACCTTAGCCACCTGTCCTGACTTTCTGCCTGTCCCCAACTACGAACCATTGCCACCTGTCCTGACCTTCTGCCTGTCTCCAACTACGAACCTGCTTCACGATTCTGTACTGCGCAACACCTTGGCAGCCACCGCAAGCAAGTCACTTTAGGGGGAGCGACCCGGTAGCAATCCGCCGCAGCAAGTCCAACCCGCTTTGCGGCGGGCTCTTTTGAAAACCGGGACCTACTTAGATTCCGCTCCCTGGCGTGGCTTATACCATCGCTTGTGGTGGTCTAGAGGATCCACTACCACTGACTGTTACAAGATAGAGTCTAAAAGACACATAAAGTCATGTAAAGTAGCTATAGGACAAGCCTCCAGAATTAATTACACTGTTGGGTCCTAGGCACCCCAGTCCAGCACTGCCATACACACTCCATGTATACAGGCTCATGCATGTACTACCACTAGTACAATAGCCATTATAGTATCCTGAACATATTGCAATATACACTCACCGGCCACTTTATTAGGTACACCTGTCCAATTGCTCGTTAACACTTAATTTCTAATCAGCCAATCACATGGCGGCAACTCAGTGTATTTAGGCATGTAGACATGGTCAAGACAATCTCCTGCAGTTCAAACCGAGCATCAGTATGGGGAAGAAAGGTGATTTGAGTGCCTTTGAACGTGGCATGGTTGTTGGTGCCAGAAGGGCTGGTCTGAGTATTTCAGAAACTGCTGATCTCCTGGGATTTTTACGCACAACCATCTCTAGGGTTTACAGAGAATGGTCCGAAAAAGAAAAAACATCCAGTGAGCGGCAGTCCTGTGGGCGGAAATGCCTTGTTGATGCCAGAGGTCAAAGGAGAATGGGCAGACTGGTTCGAGCTGATAGAAAGGCAACAGTGACTCAAATAGCCACCCGTTACAACCAAGGTAGGCAGAAGAGCATCTCTGAACGCACAGTACGGCGAACTTTGAGGCAGATGGGCTACAGCAGCAGAAGACCACACCGGGTGCCACTCCTTTCAGCTAAGAACAGGAAACTGAGGCTCCAATTTGCCCAAGCTCATCGAAATTGGACAGTAGAAGATTGGAAAAACGTTGCCTGGTCTGATGAGTCTCGATTTCTGCTGCGACATTCGGATGGTAGGGTCAGAACAACATGAAAGCATGTATCCATCCTGCCTTGTATCAACGGTTCAGGCTGGTGGTGGTGGTGTCATGGTGTGGGGAATATTTTCTTGGCACTCTTTGGGCCCCTTGGTACCAATTGAGCATCGTTGCAACACCTTGTTGAATCTATGCCACGAAGAATTGAGGCAGTTCTGAAGGCAAAAGGGGGTCCAACCCGTTACTAGCATGGTGTACCTAATAAAGTGGCCGGTGAGTGTATATTGCTTGCTGTTGTGTAGACATTGGGTAAAATAGTGCAGTAAGTCAATGCACATAGAATCAAGTCTGCTTTGAATGTTTCCCAGTGTCTCTTTATAAATGTACTTTTTATTTTATATCTCAAGAACATCTCACGCATAAAGAATGCTTACTTAATGGAGCAGTACATCCAGCATACATTTTCTGCAATTCTTTGTTGCTATGGTGATTTGATAATTAGTCATTGCGTCAGTGGTCTGTATTTTTCAGCTATGCTTCTCTAATTACCATGCAACTAAATAAAAAAAAATAGTTGTTCATGTTGTGAATTATGTATCTTTAAAGTTCTGTTAGTGTTTGCTTACTCTTTGTATTTTTACACCATAATTGTGCCCATAAAGTTCCAGCACAAGTATTTACAGTTTATACAAGTTGAGAAACCTTTAGCCTAATAATGTGGCAAACATCAGCAAAAAAAAAAAAATTCCATCCAAATTCAGAAGTCACTGCATTCCTTCACCTAAACCAAAGAGAATACAAGATGGAGCAGATGGAACAGAGTGACATAGTTTGTAGGGCCAAAAAAAGACAGACGGCCATCCAGTTCAGCCTATTGTGCCAGTTCAGCCTATTGTGCCAGTGGGAGGCAAGACCCCATGAGGTAGAAGCCAATTGTCTTCATTTAAGGGAAACAATTCTTTCCTGAGACGCATGACTAAAGTATAACACTGTACTCAGTTGTAATCTCTAACCATAGATACAGATAAATGTGCTTAGGAGCTATATACATAGCAGACGGATATTTTTACGTTTTTTTTAAGATACTACTTTAGTTTCTGAACAGAATCAAACATTAATTCTCATTAAAGTAATTTAACCCCTGTGATGGTGTGGTCACTACTGACTGAGGCAACTGAGTGGTTTTAAAAAAGTAGGGCCTCTGTATCCCTACAAGGACCCCTGCAAGGCAATAGAGCAGTGTCAGTAGGTTGTCATGGCAGCTGGGGTCTAATCATGCCACACCTGACCTGTCTGGTACCAGTATAACATTGACGGACATAAGACACTGCAGAAGTATTGCAGTGCATTAGCTAATTAATCAATGGACATATGGTCAAGTCATTTGACATTTAAAAAAAAATCTGAAGTAAAAAATGGAAAAAGTTTTCCTTTTTACAATGTTGCAGATTTACAATTCCAAAAGCACAAAAGGTCTGGCTCAATGTGCTCCAAAAATGGCATGCTCAACATGTATTATGTATCTTAGATGTTTTATACACCTTACCTGACAATGGGTGCGATTTAGATAATTAGGGCTGTGGCTTAACCATAAGGCTATGTTCACACGGCGTAATTGGGATGCGTACAGTATAGCTGCAATTACGCTGGGTGATTTGGGAGCATAGTCCCGTGGGGCGGGGTGGGGGTGTGGGGCCGCAGCCCGCTGGCCCCATTGACATGCATTACTCGCAGCGCGTATTTGCCGCAAGTAATTGACATGTCACTTATCTCCCCTCTCATACAATACGATTGTATTGTATGAGCGGGGAGAGGAGGCGTAATCCATAGTTCTCTATGAGAATTATGGATTACCGTAATTAGAGCGCAAGTACGACATGAAATGTGCTCCAAAACGTGAACATACCCTAAGGGAAACAGGGACTAAGTGGAAATATGACACCCAGAAACTACTCCAAAATTGTAGTGCAAAATATTGACCTAAAGTAAACAAACTATACAGTAGGTGGTATGAAGTTCGACCGCAGTCCCTTTAAGACACTGGAATAAATTTGGCACATTCCTAGATGCCTAGTGTAAGGTTGTGTTGTCTAAGTATTACACAGGAATAGGAAATCTGCCCCAATGTTTAATTAATAAAAAAAGAATACAGAAAAAAGGAACAATTGTTATTGCTGCATGACCCGTGTTGTAAAATTAGGCTGTTATATCTAGAAAAATCTATAGCCAGTGATAAAGCTGTGATGGGTAGCAATACCCATGAGCTTGGTTCACATAATATCTGAATGTTATTCTATTCTACACAATCAATGCCCTTTAACTTCTTCCTTTGGGATTAGGATGTCATATTATTGATGCGTTATTTGCTTTTTTTTTATAGAGATTTGCACTAGTTATACAATAATCTTTAATGAATTTGAAAACATTTTCCCTATTTGTTCTTGAAAAGCAAATAAGATTTATTCTGTTAAAGGCTTTAAATATGGTTGATATTATTTTTCTCTGCACAGGAATTGGTTATTGGGATTTATGATTTTACACATGCAGATCGATTATATTTATATGAAATAAGTATTTATTGTATTTTTAACAATTTTTGGTCCAAGGACTACATTGTCATGTTGTACCTCTCCTAGGAGATGTAGGAAATCGTAGAGGGGTATTCCCCTTCTGAGATCTTTATGGCACTTTAATTGTAATTACCCTAAATGACTGAGAGGTGTTGTTTCCGCTAGAGGGATTGCTAGAGATGAGAATTGGGGAGTCCCTGCTTGATAGTCCAGAAGAGCATAATAGGCGCCTATTTTCCCTATAGTTTTTAGGGTTACAGAAATGGTTGCTTAACAACTGTAACAATACACATTTATAGCCTCTTCTCCAACTCTTCTTCTCCTTATTGCAGTCTCAAACCTATCAGATATGTTTATGGTAGATCTTGTGAGTCTGCTAGAATTGTGTCAAAAATAAATGATCCTTTGAGGGAGAAATTCAGAGATAATATAGAAAGTTTTTACTGGATTGCTCATTTTGGTTGCTTAAAATAGTATATACAGCCTTATGGTGTCAGCCAAACAGTGCCCAACATAATAGTGACAACCATACAGTGTCTACTTTAGCAGTGCTGGCCATACAGTGCCCACCATTGTCAGTGCCATCAGTTGAATGCAGCTGTCAAAAGATGAATATTACTTTTCAAAGTATGAGGATAGAATGTTTGTGTCACAATAGCTGGAGAGGCAGAGGGTCTGCCAAGATCATGAATACTATTAACTCATATCTATGAGTTTGCTGTGTATTTCTTTTTTGACTATTATCAAAACTACAATAAATTTCATGTGCCCTAATATAATAGCTTGTCTAAGGCTGTAACTTTAGGCTTTTTGGCCCAAGTGTAAAATTTATAACTATCTATATCCCTGATGTAGTTGAACCTATTATGATTAGTGTTGAGCGATGAAATCGAAAAAAGTTGAAATAGGGCAGATTTTCACTAAAATCTTGGTTCCGCAATGAAGAGATTATTTTCCTTAAAATCTTATCAATAATTGCCATCACGGATTCCAATCGATCCATTTTCAGCGCTTCCTGTAATTTTGGCAGCCAGCCAATCAGCGCAGAGCATGGGTGTCTGGGGTGAAGAACGTCACCAGTGGGGTGTGTAGGGATCTTATTGGCTGCTACAATCACATGACCTAGTTTTATCTATGTCACTGCACTTCCTGCTCAGTGAACAGAACGGATAGCTGTCTATCCGCTCAGCTTTTTTCAAAGCTAGTAGAGACTATTTCCCAGCGTTTTTACTACTGAAAAGGGTCCTTAATAGATTAGCTAGATTAAGGTACAGCAAGATTAGAGAATTCTAGCTAGTATTAGTTAGAGATTTGAAAACAGCTCCAGTGCTCTGAACGGCATAACTGCGGGGGGGACACAGTCTGAGTTACGGGTGTCCCTTTGTTGTGGGGTGCACATCTGCATTTATATTACTCATATTTCTCCTCTCAAACCACGTTGAAATAGCATCCAATTTTATTTCTACGTTGCTAGCGGCCACCACATATATGAAAAGTTGTTGGTCCCTGGTGCAAAAAGTGATAGGGGTCTCCTGCCAGTTACCATGTGCAATTTCCAATACCGGTGTCTTGTTTTGTGTCAAAGGGGCCCCATAGCAGCTGCTACCGCGGTACCTGCTGTGGCTACGCCATCCTCACTCATGTTCTCAATTAGCCATTGAACGGAATTTATTATTTTAGCCTGTGAATTTTTTTCTGTAACTCTTTTAGTTTAATTGTCTTGACTAAGATGTACCACATATCCATTTTACTGTTGTGGGTGTTAATTCCAGCTTCACCTCACCTGTTTGAGTGTAAAAATGAACCTGGTGTTCCTCTCCCATAGACTTTAATGGAAATCGGAGATTAATAGCAATCGAGGATCGAAAATAAGCGAGATGATTCACCAAAATCTGGAATCGACTTGAAGCAGATTATTGGCTGAATCGCTCATCGCTAATTATGATTGAATGTTTTGAATGTTGTCCATAAAAAAGGTAAAATATTTGCATTACAGATCTCGTTTAAGCATTTGCTTTCAAATATAAGCCGTTTCAAAGCTTCATTACTCTCAACCCAGTACTAATTTGACCTGGTTGTTGGGAAGCTGCGATAAACCCATTCAGAATAACCAAGAAAAGGCCAATGGGCACCACAAATAAGGGTGTAACCAATCAGAAACTGTAAAAAGAAAAGGAATATCATGTATTTTCATGATGATTTCACTTTATGTTGTATTAATCATTGGTTGTTGCAATTGTTACATGTCTATAACATTATTCAAGTATAATGGCAACATTCTTTTATGATACTTGGACCCTCCCTAGTGCACGATCATTCTTCATGGACTTTAATGGTTAGATCTTTGAAAAATCCTCAATTATTATCATTGGATTGGAGTAATTTAACATACTATTCGCTGACTGAGCCCCATTTGTTTATCGAACAATTTTTCTTTTGCAGTGATTCTGGACATAATGTAGCATAATTTTATTATTGGTAATGTCTACTAGTACCTACTAATGTAACCTTTTTCAGTTTTCCTTTAGTGCTTTATTCATACAATAGCATTATTATTTATTAAAAAATATAGTATATTTTCATAATTGCACTTAGAACCATTATTATGTGTCTACATTTGTCAGTATAATACATCTGTATGTTGTCAATATGATATATATGCAGTTGAAATACACTTCAGCAACACTGAAGGTAATAGCAGTTTGGTAGTGGTCAAATCAAGTCAGTTCTCCATCTCATAATGTACTTGTAGAAATAAAAATAGATAAAAATCTAAAAATAATTGGCTGAATGACATAACCTGGCATCCAAGATCCTGTTTACAGGAATAGGTTTCCAATATGTACTGGTGTGAAGGCCTCAATGCTAAAACCACAAATCTAAAAATTGGATAGTCATTCTATTCCAAGAGAATGTAAATAAATTACTATTCATAGTTGACAAAAGCAGGTATGGTCGCCAAACAATAATGACATCATTGATTTAACGACTCTACCAGTAAACGGCATCACAAAAAACATTCCTCAACCCATGCAACAAACAAATTTGAATGTGAATTAGAAACTATAATCCGTCCCCTCACATTTTTTTGTTTTGTCTTGAACCAGAACGCATCCCCATTTGGCTCAGGTGTTTTTAATTAGGATTAGTCTATGTAAGGGTTACCAACCTTTTTCTTTCAGACTACTTGCTGGGAGCCTATGGAAAGGTAAGCGGTAGTAATCCTTTCTTTTTTGTTGGTGGTGCTTTGTGGTGGCCATTATTACTGTGATGCAGTGCTTATGGTATGGTGCGAGCCAGAGTCTGGGGGGCTAGGTCTAGCAGCAGTGGTGTTGTTGGGCCACTGGTTTGTTCCCCGTGCTGGCATTGTTGTTGCTGTGGTCACCATGCAGTGCTACATCTATTAGCATAGGGACCAACTTTAAAGAGGTCGCTGTGAAGTGGCAAGTGGGCTTATACTGTTTGTTTAAAAAAGTATACTAAGAACTTCATGTTAATTTTTTTAATATTCAAAAAGCTTTATTGAATTGTACAGAAAACCCAAACATTGTGCAAACAGTCAATATGAGAATACAGACATAAACGTTGTAATAAAGCATAAAGGGCACAGTAGAAAGCAAAGAAAAATAGAGGAAACATCCAAATAAGTAAGCTACAAATGAACCTCTATGTAATTGATAAACTATCTGTAAGAATAAAAAAGAAAAAAAAAGTGGTCACGACATAGGCCTGGAGAATGATAACGTCCACAAAAGAAAAAGGTGGCCTAGTTTGTTATACATATACCACACAATAAAAGCAAATGATGTGGTCATATTTTCAAATGTGAGTCTCAAGTCCAGATGAAGGAATAGACAGTTAGTATTGACCTAGAGATAAATAAAACAATAATAAAATAATAAATAAATAAATAAAAAGAAAAAATAATATATATAATAGATATATAATATATATTATATGTATAATATTATAATATATATTATATATATATAAATATATATTTATATATATATATATATATATATATATATATATATATATATATATATATATATATATAAAAAGGGGGGGGAGGAAGGGTAGGGGTGAAAAAAAATAAAGAAGTAAGGGTGCACCAGCAGTGGTCTGTCACAGTACCATAGGGTCAGGTGACAAGGGAGCAAAAAGCAGGAGAAACCAAAAATCCGGGGTGCCCTCTCCTGAGATGCCGCCAGTTGTTACTCCATGTGGTATATATGCGTCATCTCTGTTGCCCACTCATCAAATAACGGAGGGGTAGATGACTTCAAAAGTCTGGGAAGGACCGTTTTGGCAGCTTGCAGGAGGTGGAGGAGAAGAGATTTTTTGTAGGTCGGAAGGGGTACATCAAACATAAAGAGCAGGGCCGCCTCGGGTGTTTTGGGGATCTGTGTTTCAGATACCAGTGTGATAGTCCGAAACACTGCGTTCCAGAAATTTATCAGCAAGGGGCAATCCCACCAAATGTGCAACATACTGCTAGTTGATCCACCGCAACGCCAGCAAACATCTGGCACCGATGGGTACCATCTATGGAGAAGACAGGGTACCCTATACCAGCGGGACAGAATTTTAAAGCTAGTTTCTTGGGCTTTGGACCGCTTTGTGAGTAAGAGTGAAGCATTTGTGCCATTGCGGTGAAGAGAATTGCTTCCCCAGCGCAAGTTCCCATGCTGTACAATATGATGGAAGGTCGGCCTGACCCGAAGGGGAGAGTTGGGCATACAGTAGGGAGATGGAATGTCTAGGCGGGGTGGGCTGAAGACACAGTTCCTCAAATGGGGTGAGCAGTCTATGAGGTTTAATAGTGCCTTTCAATGAGGCAATAAAATGTTGCATTTGTAGATATTGAAAGTGGGATGAGGCATGGGAGGTGACATCCCTAGGTAATAGGGAAAATTCTAAGGGGCGATCCCCTGCCATTACATTGTAAAGGCGTAAGTGAAGTCGTTTTGAACTACCCAAAAAGGAATGTGAACCCAACCCTGGGATGAAAATCGGGTTATCCGATATTGGTAGCAGGGGGCGCTGTATATCCATTAGATTATGGTAAAACTTGTAAGACGTGACAATGGTGAGGGTGTGTTGGGCAGAGAAGGGGACATGACACCTACGTGTCAAAGAGGAGTTCCAGACCCAGGGGAGCGACGCGAGAGATAGGGGGCACACATCACGGGCCATAGTTACCCAGTCCTTTTTACCATTCTGGCACACCATATCGAGCACCCGTGAATAAGCAAAGGCTAAATAATATCTCTTGCAGTCAGGTAATCCCAAGCCACCCAAGGATTTGTGCCTGGATAATGTAAGATATGAGAGTCTGGGGCGCTTAAGTGACCACACAAAGGACGTAAATAAATGCTGGACCTGCTTCCAAAAGAAATTGGGGATGTAAATAGGAATTGTCTGGGTCAGGTACAAAAGATGGGGCTTCATGTTCATTTTTGCAAATTTACGTTGAGAAGCAATAGATCAATGTACAGTATGAGGATATGCGGTCCTTGTCTTTTTTTTCTCTCAGTGTGAATTAACAAAACAAATTTTCCTCTGACACAGAAAAATTAGCTCCCATTAATGTTTCTGTCTTTTGTAAGCAGTGATCATCACAAAACCTAAAAAAAAATATATAAAAAAGTATGTAGGACTAAATAGAGGACCACTATTAAAATGTATATAACCAAATTCTCACTGTAATTAGAATATTGAAAATCAATTGATTTTATAACAAGACTACCTGTTATGTACATAGTGATAAGGCTGTTCTGATGCAGCCCTTAGGTCTTGCATTTGATTCTGACAAGGTCAACAACATTTGCACAGAGTCTCTATGTGCTGCATAGGTTTTTCTCTGTGCACTCCAGTTTCTCCTATACTCCAAATGCATACTGGTCAAATAATGGCTTATAACAGGTCTATAACATTGACGTTAATGCATGCGGTGTCTAATGCAAAGATAGCTTTTTACATTAACTAGGGCAAACAGATGAGTGCAGGTTTGCCCTCCACTATTTTACATTAGGTATAATACATACGTATAACAACAGTATTGTAATCCAGATCCACATGCACAGTTCTGGCGGTTGCTTCTGATATCAATTCCAGACCACTTACAGCTTAGTCTATGACTTACAATGCAGTGTTTTACACTCTACTGCATTCTTCGAGACTTATGTTTTCTTACAGCAGCTTACCATGGAGTACGAGCTAAAATTTCCACAATACAATTCCTTTAAACAGATGTCTTTAGGATTTGTAGTTTCTCACATCCATTTGAAGTCCGGTTATTGCAAACTGACTGACTATGGCACGTATTTAACATGTTAGAGTCAAGCCAATGTTGAACAGTATGAGTCCTGAAACCAAACATTAAATGAAAAAAAGTAAAGTCAGCAATAATAAAAAAAATAATATTGGTATAATGAGCATAATTCTGTGTAGTAAAATACAATATCCAAGGGTCTGTTCCAAACGTAATAACTATTCGTCAGTCCATTAGGATCAGGCTCGGACTGGGCCGCCGGGGGATTGGGGAATCCCCCGGTGGGCCCCCCCGAGCTGCTGTGTTCCCTGGAGGCAGTGCCGCTGCTCCCCGGGGCCCGTCCGCGCATCCGGTCCCTGAGCGCCCGGGACCCGCGTCCCGAGCGCCCAGAGACCGGCCCGGAGTTGGGGACTAATGTCACAGAGTCACGGCGCTGAGCGGTGACAGCGGAGCACATCGCCACTAGCGCAGCGCTCCGCTGATCTCCCTGGTAGGCTGAAGGCATTAGGCCTTCAGCCTGCCAGGCGCCGGCCCCTACTGCTGACGTAGGCGGCGCGGTGACGTCACTTCACTGCGCCGCCTATGCAGGGCGGCAGTACGGAGCCGGCGGCCGGAGCAGGAGCCCGAGCCAGGTAAGTGGCTGTTTGTTGTTTTTTGTTTTGTTTATTTTAACTACAGGGGGGTCCTGGCTACAAAGGGGGCCCTGACTAACGGGGGGGTTCTGACTACAGGGGGTCCTTGGCTACAAGGGGGTCCCTGACTACAGGGGGGTCCCTGGCTACAAGGGGGGCTCTGACACAGGGGGGCCTGGTACAAGGGGGGGTTGACAAGGGGGCCCCGGCTACAAAGGGGGGGCCCTGACTACAGGGGTCCCTGCTACAAGGGGGGGCTCTGACTACAGGGGGGCCCCGGGGTACAAGGGGGGCCCTTATTTAAAGGGGTCCTTGACTACAAGGGGTCCCGGCAACGGGGGGGGTCTGACTAAGGGGGGGCCCTTGGGTACAAAAGGGGGGGGGCTCTGACTACAGGGGGGCCCTGGGGTACAAGGGGGGGCCCTGACTACAGGGGGGGGCCCCCGGGAAAAAGGGGGGCCCTGCTACAAGGGGGTCCCTGGGGTACAAGGGGGGGCTCGACTAAAGGGGGTCCCGGCACAAGGGGTCCCTGGCTACAAGGGGGGCTCTGACTACAGGGGAGTCCTGGCTACAGGGGGGTCCTGGCTACAAGGGGGGCTCTGACTAAAGGGGGTCCCTAGCTACAAGGGGGGCCTTTACTACGGGGGGCCCTGACACAAGGGGGGGCTTGACTACAGGGGGTGCCGACTACAGGGGGTCCCTGGCAAAAAAAAGGGGTCCCGGGCTACAAGGGGGCCCCTGGCTTAAAGGGGGGGCTTGACTACAGGGGGGCCCTCAAAGGGGGGGTCTTGGCTACAAGGGGGGGGCTCTGACTACGGGGGTGGCTTGACTACAGGGGGTCCCTGGCAAAAAGGAGGGGGTCTGATCAGGGGGCCCCCTGACTACAGGGGGGGGGGTGGCTACAAGGGGGGCCCTGGATAAAAAGGGGTCCCTGACTACGGGGGTCTTGGCTAAAGGGGGGCTCTGCACAGGGGGTCCCGGCTACAAGGGGGCCCTGGCTAAAAAGGGGGCTCAAACTACGGGGGGGCCCCTGCACAAGGGGTCCCCGGGCTACAAGGGGGGGGTCCCGGAAAAAAGGGGGGGTCCCGGGCACAAAGGGGGGGCCCTGGTAAAAGGGGGGGGCCCTGGTACAAAAGGGGCCCCGGTACAAAAGGGGCCCTGACTGAAAAGGGGCCCTGCTACAAGGGGCCCCTGGCACCTACAGGGGTCCTGCTACCTAAAAGGGGCCCCCTTGGCTACCAAAAAGGGGGGCCCTGGCTACAAAAGGGGGCCCCTGGTACAAAGAGGGCCCTGACTAAAAAAGGGGGCCCGGCTACCTCAGGGGGCCCCGGGGCTACCTAAAGGGGGGCCCCATGGCTCCCTAAGGGGGTCCCTGGCTCCCTAAGGGGGGTCCCTGGCTACAAGGGGGGGGGGCCTGGTACAAAGGGGGCCCCTGGCTACAAGGGGGGGCCCCTGACTAAAAAGGGGGCCCGGGCTACAAAGGGGGGCCCTGGCTCCCTAAAAGGGGCCCTGACTAAAGGGGGGCCCTGACTAAAAAGGGGGGCCCCTGGCTACCTAAAGGGGGCCCTGACTACAAGGGGGACCCTGGCTACAAACGGGGGCCTACTACTACAGGGGCCCTGACTAGGGGGGGGGCCCCCTGACTCCCCTAAAGGGACCCCTTATACCTAAGGGGGGCCCTGACAAAAAGGGGGCCCCTGGCAACCTAAATACAAAAGGGGCCCTGATACCTACACAGTGTAAAGGGGGGGGGGGGGGGGCGGCATGACTCCCTGCACATTACCAAAAGGGAGACCCCTTAATTTTTAATACACCTAAAGGGACCCCTAATTTGCCTGCAAACAACCTAAAGGAGTAGGTTGAGCGATTGCGTTGGCTATCGAATCGAGCGATAGTCGATATTGGCCGCTATCGTAAGGTTTTTTCGATAGTGAGCATCGATTTGAGCTTACCATTGAAGTCTATGGAAGCAACAACACATTCTATTAACCCAAACAAACTGGAGAAGCGAAATTTAACATCCCACAACAGTCAAATGGATACGTCTACATCTTAGGCAACACACAAAAGGTTAAAAAGTCCAAAACCCTTTTTAATTTCCCCTGTGGTGAATATAAAATTGCTGTTTTAAGATTTACGGGGATGGCGTCAATGAACAATGCGGGTGCCAAAAGTAAAAAAACACGTAACTGTTAGTTTTCGTATGATACACGGTTTTTTTTGGCAAAAACAACCTTGCTGACAACAAGTTGCTGTATTGTAATTTAACTGCAAGGGGAAAATTCAACAGTAAGGGTAAGGTAAAATTAAAATGAACACATTCTGAAATGTTACTGATAATAAAAGGGGAGTTTTGCCCCTAACAAAGAGACCTGCAGTTATAAAAATGATGTTACCCAATATAATTTCAGGCTGCCCAATATCCGGGAAATATTTTCAATAGCAAACTTTTTAATAAAAAGATATTCCACTAAAATGTCTCACTAAGTCGGGTGAACTTTATCCATTTCTTTATAGATAGAGCTTGTCGTGTTGCCCGTGGGCCCCCCCATCCCCCCCGCCGGAATTTTCAGGGTAGATGCTGCTTTAAAATTCTCTAGCAAATAATAAAATCTTCAAATCCTAAATTTAAAATAAATTGGAAGGATCACAGCTAATAGAGAGGTTTTTCTGTGCAAAAAGACTAATTTTGCTGAGTTTTTGCCACAGGCAAAGCGCAGGTCCCATCCCCATGAACGCTGGAAAAACACTGGGCGAAAAGGGAAACCTGTCTAGAAAAAAGAGGGCCCCTGTGATTTTTTTAGCCAATCGCAACCAAAAACATCCCAGTCATGACGTCGCCAAAACATCTCACCCGCTTTTCGTATTGATTTGCTGGCCCCCAAAAATTACGGAACGCCAAAAAAAAGGGGCGATCTTAAAAGATGATGAAGATTTTAACCTTAATTACGCATGATCTGGGAAATTTTTGATCACCCTAAAAACCTTGCCCCATTTCAACTTTGTCGAAAAAAATCGTCAACACTATAAAGGAGGCCTTAAATGCCGTATACTACTCCAGGGGAAACCCTAACTGCTGTATACTACCTTGCAGCCTATATAAAGGGGGCCCAAAATACCAACTTCCTAACTGGAGAAACCTACCTACAGACTGGGGCCCTTTCCTATTTTCCTCCTACCTAGGTCTTTTCTACCTACTGGTAATATAATTGAAGGCAGAGCCCCCAGTTGTAGCATTTCTTCAGGGGTTATTCTTTCCCCCCCTCCAACCCCTTAGGGTACCGGCCCCCTAAATTTTTGGGGTTGTACCTGCTCTCCCCCCCCTGGGAACTTTGTACGAGTGGGGAAAAGTAGGATGCTGGAAAATTTAGGGTTCTAAGTATTTTTGTGTAATTTTCTGAGGGATGAGTTGTGGGCCGGGGAAAAATCAACAGGCGGTGTGGGAAAGGATGCAGAGAAAAAGGGAATAAAACGACCATGAAAGAAGAGAACGATCCCCAGATAGGCGTCTCCGGGGAGTCCCCGATTTAAGGGGTTTGTTTATTCTATATTGGTTCAACGCTGTATTCATGTAATTTTATGTACCGACTGGTTCGCCTCTATGTGGGCCTATAGGAGGTTTAGGTTATACGAGCTGGTGTTGGGGCCTCTATATGGGGGGTGTTTTTTAGGTTATATCGGCTTCCATATAATGCCAGCTTTCATGTGCCCGATTGACCCTGTGATAGGAGTTACCTTTTTCTTTCTTTCTGGTGTTTATTTTTGAGGTGGGGAGGGCGGACCCAAGGGGAAAAGTGGAGGGGGATATTGTAAAATTTGGGGGGAGGGGGAATTGTATGTGGTGGAGGGGGATTTGTATGTGGGTGGGGGGGGGAGGGGATATTGTATGTGGGGGGAGGGGGATATTGTTGTGGTGGAGGGGGATATTTTTATGTGGGGGGAGGGGATATTTATTGGGTGAGGGGGTATTGTATGTGGGGGAGGAGATATTGTAGTGGGGGAGGGGCATATTTTATGTGGGTGGAGGGGGATTGGATGGAGCACTTGCCCTGTTCTATGATTGGGTAGACTGACAAATGTTGATAATTGTACTACACAATACCTTCTGTTTTGCACACTGTTTTTGTGGTAAAATGGGGGGGTTTAACCGAGAGGCCGGGAAAATTTTCATGTACATAGGGTTGGGCCCCCCGAAGATCAACTCCCCTGTGGGCCCCAGACCCCCCAGTCCGACACTGATTAGGATGATTAAAAAAGAAAGAAAACTTACCTGGTAAGCCCACTCATTCCAGTGTTGTGGCTGGTCCCAGTGATTCCAGCCAATTACATCACCATTCAATCTTCACATGATCCTTCAGACAATCACAGGTCGCAGGGATCACTTGCGGTACATCCAACAAGAGAATGCTGCAGCCTGTGAATAGCTGCAGGGTCTTATGAAGAATGAATGGTGATGTCATCAGCTAGGATTGCTGGGACCAGCTATGGTGTTTGAATGAGCAGGTTTATATGATGATTTTTTTTTCAATTTTCAACTAGATGCTGACTGCCCATTGACATTAAATGTTTGGGTGGTCAACATCTAACTCTGCACAACCATTTTAAAATATCAGTGCAGAGTGTGTAGCTGTGAGAGTGAAGAGCTGGGCTTTCCATTGAGAAGGCAGGGACAGTTTATTACTGTCCCTGCCTTCTTAATTGTTGTGCTCATTGAGTGCTGTAATACAGGTAAGTAGGAAGCTTACTGACATTTTGACTTCCTGTTTCTGGGCCCCAGTGACCACTGAGGCTCAGTAGCTGCAGATGCTGTTGGGTCTAAAAGGGAACCTGTCACATAGGTTATGCCCCCCTTGCTGAGGACAGCACAAGCTAGTGACAGACATGCTGTTCCCACGCTGTGTCTGTTATTCTGTAAGATGTTGTCGTTTAGAGCATTTACCCCTTAAATCTTATTCATGAGCAGGTGTTAGTCCCGCCCACCAAAGTCTAGCCCCGTCCACCTGGCAGTTATTCACATGTTTCTACCTTTTCAAAGTAATAGGTTTATCAGTTGAGGTGGGCGGGGCTAGCCACAGATGGACGGGGTTTGAAAAAAATTTACTCTTTGAATGACTCTTTTCTGGCTGAAAACTGCAGATTTGAGCATTAAATACTCAAAAACTACCGCATCTTACAGAATAAGGGGCACAGCGCTGGAAACAGCATGTCTGTCATTATCTTGTTCTGCCCTCAGCAAGGGGGGCATAATCTATGTGACAGGTTCTCTTTAACAGTCCCAGATCAGTTCTTCAGTCAGTACAGGAGGCTATATTTCTAATATAAGTCCCAGTTAAAGGGGATTAGCACAAAAATGTTATCTAAAATGCCCCCCATAGGTCTTCTTCTGACCTTGTGGGTGGCACAATATGTAAAATAAAAAATAAATAAGCACACACATATTTCTTTTTTTTTTTAAAATGTAAAAATCTGACAGCTCGAACCACAACTTTTAGAACTGCCACTAAGGACCTTAAAACTTTATATCACCCATATACAAATGTCCGTGACAGAAAATTGACACAATGAAAACACTTATTTTAGCACCACTTTTGCCATTTAAAAAATAAAAATGTGAAAAACAGACTTTGTTTTCCCTCCCCATTATTATTAAAAAAAAATATCTTACGTATCACGGAAAAAAGGCGAGAAAATTAGTAGTATAACCAAGCGCAAAAATGTGTTACGGCATTCAAACCCATACGTACTAAAGAAAGCTAGCTTGATCAGTAAGAACGGTAAATCATTCGGTTAGAAACTGATTAATCAGCCCCGATAAACTGATGAGAAGTTGTTACTTTTAGAAGACCCGTTTAATGGATTTATCTTTTAAAGTAATGTTTGTAGAGCCTAGATTTAGGCTAAAAATGTGATCAGCAGAAAAGACTGTAAGTCTTCACATTAAGAAATGGTTAATTACAGAATTGCATGAGAACTTTCAGTATGTCAAATTTAACCAAATCTAGTAAGATAGTATTGCCAAGAATATTGATGGACTATGTTCTAAAACTGAGTTACAACCTTGCACACTTCTTGATTTAATGTCCAGTATCTACTTCTGTTCAGCAGCTCTTTTAATCCTACAGTGTATAAATCACTGTATATGATGTGTGTGTGTCTGGAGGCAGTTTGCATTTTTCATCTGATTAAACACGAAAGAATAACTCTTTCTGATTTGTGATAGAGCAATTTACTTATTTATAATATATTTTACTAGTCGGATAAAATTACTATGTACCTTGTCAGCTTGATTTATTAAGTCAATGAGATATTTATACATGAACAATGTCACTATTATGGTATCTAACCTCCTTTCACAGTTGATAGAACAATATTTATAAGTAATAGAAAAAATAATTGTATCAATATATTTTGTTCAGGACTCTGTATCTACTGTATGTATCCATGTGTGTTGTGATCAATTAAAAACGCAGTAAAATCCTATGAATCAGAATCATTTTCTTTTTATACCTGTTTTATAATATTTCTGTATTGTGCTGTTTATTATCAGTTGCATCTATGAAGAATACACATGTATCACCTTGATAAAATTTGAACTACAATCTTAAGGCTGGAAAACATTTTTATTTGGAGTGAAGCTTAGCACTTGTGTTCAAGTCTAGTGGTGTGAAGTACAAACCATTCGTAGACACAAATCATTAAACATGGGTTGCAGCTAAGTGTTATGGCTGAAAAAAATAGGAAATCATGAATAAAGGTTGAAGGCAAAATCTTCAGTGTTATAGAGTAGAACGGATGTGAATTTGATTTTAGAGAATCTCATTCATACACTCAACATTTTGAAAGTAGTCTCCGTGTTACAGAGGTTCCTGTGAGTTTTTGTCCACAACAGTTCCATTAAGGTTCAACTCTTTTATTTACATTAATATAACAGTTCAATGTTAAATTTCCAATAATTAATCAACTGTTAGTAGATTTAATGTAAATATTTCCATTTCAAATTTTTTATTATATAGTGTGAAATAATCAACTATGTTTTTCTAAAGGGCATGACTTTTGTTTGTGTTGTAGTATTCTTACATAGTTGGTATGTTTGAAGACAGACATATGGTCAACAAGTTTAACAAAAACTGGAGAGGAGATGTGGAAGAAAAAGGTAATTTTAAAGCTTTATTTCCTCCAGAATATGGAACCCATAAGACAAGAACTATTCTATCCCAAAAGGAGTGTATCACTCATCATTAGTGTTGATCGAACTGTTCTAAAAAAGTTAAGTTCTAGTAGAACTTCTTGAATTTTTAGAACTCGAACTGAACTGAACATTTTACTATTCGTTCGAGTAAAGTTCTAGTTCTGGTTGTAGTTCGGCACGCCATTTTCAGTTTCATTTTCAGCGGCTTTCTGCACTTTTGGCAGCCATCCAATCACCTTTCTGCCCTTTTAGTGGCCATCCAATCAGTGCAGAGCACAGAGAGGTGTCAAAAGCGTCATCGCTGAAGTGTAGGTCTCTCATTGGCTGCTAAAATTACATGACCATGTTATATATATTTCACTGTATTGCCTTATGAATGCAATTTTCAGCTCACTCTCTGTACTGTACAGACTGCTCTTACTTAGTTAGATAGCATTTTCCTCTCCATACACATCAATAGTTAGGGAGTGATTGGTTGTAGCCACAGAGAAAAACTGCTGGGGTTTCCCCATAGTGGCGTATTGTACTCTTTTGCCGTGTTCTTTATAATACGTTATGTTGTTCTTTTGTTATGTTTTTCTTAAAATAAAAAAAAACAATAAAGTGCGTTTAAAAAAAAAATAGTTAGGGAGTTTGGTACTGCTGGCTGCATCTTTCCCTCATCCAGAAGCTGTTATTTGGGTACATTTGCAGGCTCACATAATGACTAACTCTCATATACATGGATATATATTATACAGAGTGCTTGGATTTGCTTAATCATACTCAGTGCCCAAAAGTTCAATTTTTGCAGTTTTGGGGATTCAGTAATTGTATAACATACCGTCTCCAAATCTCCTATGTGTGCATAGGGCTTTTGGGCCCCCTCAGGATGCAGGGCCCCATAGCAGCTGCTTCCGCTGCCTATCCTGTAGCTACGCTCCAGCCTGCAAGCTGTCTTCATCTTTTTAGTTAGCCATTGAAAGGAATGAAGTATTTTCTGACACTCTGAGAGCCAAATTTTCTTCACTAAGTTGTACCACGTATCCAGTTTACTGTTATGGATGGTAATTCCAGCTTCTCCTCACCAGTATAGGTATAAAAATTAACTGGAACATCTCCCATTGACTTTGATGGGGTTGGAGTTTGAGTTCTAGTTCGAATAGAACCTCAAACTGAACACATTAAAATTCGAGGTTCTAATCGAACTAGAACTTTTTACTGCTTGCTCATCTCTACTTATCATCCCAAACTGCAATCAGACTGGATCTACATTCTAAAAAGCATTTTATATGTCTACAGAAGTATTAGTATTATTTTCTTGTCCGTAATTGTCTAAGCCTTTTTTAAAACCTCAACTGTTCTTGCTGTGACCAGTTCCTGGGGCGGCTATTAAACAGATTCACTATTCTTATAGTGAAGAAGGCTTTTCTCCTCTGGAAATCAAACCTTTTTCTCCAGATGAAGGGAATATCCTCTTGTCTTTTCAGAGGGTTTTACATGAAATAGCTTTTCACCCTATATTTTTGTAAGTGACATTTATATATTTATATTAATTAATCATGTTTCCCCGTAACTGTCTGTTTTCATAAATAAGATGCTCCATGCTTCTTATCAATCTAGTTGCTCCTCTTTGCACTTTGTCTAACTCCAGTACATCCTTTTTATGGACTGGTGCCCAGAACTGAACTGCTCTTTCTGTCTTTATCTGGGTGAATGCTTTGCAGGAGAAGCCATAACATATGAACACTAGTTTATCACAATAAATGAAACTGTTAACCCCTTGGCACCTGCTGCAATACACTGATAGCTCTAGCGCTATGTAGGTAACACCAATCACTGTAAATCTGTGACATGGGGATGAAGCCAAATGTTAAGGGAGTGCAATGATGTTTATTTTATCAATGGTCCACAGCTTTGTTTTGCAATGTATACTCTGTAGACATAGATGCTCCAAAACATCTACATAAATGTAACATGGAGCATCTATACCGTAATTTATTTTCAGTTTCTGACCACTACAACAAGTGTCCTATTCCAGCTATGTTATCCCTCCTGTCCTCAATGCAACATGTGCAGGTCCTTGATATTTTAAAGGGCCAGTGCAAGCTACTTATTCCAACCTATACCTATGGCAGCACTCCAGTTCCTATTTAAAGGGATACATGCACCATTACCATTGTCTGCGCCTTACGTTCCAAGTTCCCCTCACCCAAATATAACACACCCTTTTAAACTCTGTTCCCCTCACCCATATAACACACCCTTATACACTCTGATCCCCTCACCCATATAACACACCCTTATACACTCTGCTTCCCCCACCCATATAGAACACCTTTATACACTCTGCCTGATAAAATAGGGAGTATCAGAGTTCATTTCTCACATTTGTTTCATCATTTCAGGCTGTATTTATAACTGTTTACACCAATACAGGTGTTCTGGTTACAAGGAGCTTGTAGAGGGAGGTGACAGCTCTCCAGGCATGAGAACTGACCATTGCAGGAGGTCTCGAGAGCTGTGACATCCACTCCCTTCCTCCCACTGCTCACACAGAATGTAGAAGAGGACTGTGGAGGGAGTAGGAACAGGAAGGAACTGTGATGAGGTCACCACTCTTCAGTGACGGAAAACACGCCTACTGGGAGGAGAAACCCGCCCCTGGTCTTGAAAATCTAAGCTAGTGAAAAAGCTCAGATGAATGCAAAAGCCTTAAGTGAGAAAACCCCTTTAATGAGAAAAGTATTCCTAATAAAATAGGACAAGATATGATCCTATCATGGATTTTTCACATACAGCTCTTAACTAGAGGCAGGTCATGTGCCTAGAAAATAATGAAGGTTCAGCAGGAGTAGGACAAATTAAAGATGATATCCAAGCAACTTTTCACATACAACCTCCAAAAATACCTCTCAATTTGTTCCACGTTAAAAATCAGGACATTTAAAGTATCAGTAACTCTTTGTAGCTAGTTTTCACAACAAATTACGAAAAACATCTTCAGTTTAGCATATTACAAACTTTTGCAATGGTACATCAATTCTGTAAAGGTTAATTAATGCACTCTTGGTATCAAAACAGAAAATCATTAAACAATTTGCTACTAAGTATCTAACTTCACTTTTGCAGGCTGCAGTTTAGCAGATCAGCAAGCTTTTTAATACGTGTTGATCTGGCTAATTGGGTACTTTCCTGAATAACAAAAAACAAACAAGCAAGACTCTGGAAGAAAAGAAAAATGCATTTCCCCATGTGGATTTGAAAAACTTTCTGTGCTGTAGCTATGCATGATTTACACTGCTAAACTACTGAATTATACTGAATTTGTACTCGGAATATAATATTGATTTATTATTTATTTCTCAGTTTCCTAATAAAGTTATTATTTTCACTGCATGGAAAGTTTGGAATTACTAAATAAAATATCTTTGTTTTGTAACCAGTTCAAGACCAGGCCATGTTCTCTCTTTCATAAATAGGAATATTTTCTTTACTCAGTAGATGTGGTTTTGAAAGCTATAACACTTAATCACACTCAGTTATCTAAATATTTTTGCCTTTTTTGCCATGATATACGAGACTTTATCTGGAGCTGATCGTGGTCTGTTTAGACCCAGCAGCTCCTGCAGTTACCTGGTCCCAGCAATCAAATGATCACAGGTGACTAGAAAATTAAGCTTGAAGACTTCGGGCGACGTGTATGAACGGCCTGCTATATTGTTAAAACACAAGCATGCCAATATGACTTTGGCGGGGCATATTACAACCAGACGATTCAACACATTTATGAATGGGAGAATGGCAAAAATAGGCGCATTACTGCTGGAACAGGTAAACCACTTTAAAAGTTGTTTACCTGAGCCAGAATTGTCAAGTTTGCGCTAGAATACGCCTGATTCATGACCCCCAGTAGACTGAGTTCATAAATTCAGGCGTATTCTACACTATTATAATGTACATAAAAAGTGGCGCCTAAGCAACAAAAATCATTTCCTGCTTTGCCACTCATACAGCGTTCATCATCACAAATGACCTGAACTGTTTTCATTAGCTGCTTTAACTTATATCTACATAAATCATTTTTTTATTGATCTCTATCTAAGAAAAACCACAGAGCGATTCATAACAAATGCTTCATAGCAAATGTTACCTCTTATCTAATATCACTGTGTGCTAATCTGCCCATAGTACCAATATGTATTCTGATAGTTTCCAGTTAAATACCTCAACTCTTCAGTATTGCTTCCCCCACATTGTTTAATGTACATGTGTTCCTCACTGCACATCCCCCTCTTTCACCCTCAGTGATGTTGACATGGCTGTGAAGTAAAAAATATAATCCTGAGACGTCGATACACCCTCCAGGCACCGGTGCTTGGAAATCTGTATTCCTGTGTTTAAGCATCCCCTCTGCCCTTGCTGAGTACTAGCAAAAAAGAATCTCTCCATTTCTGCACTCCTGTAACTGTACAAATTCCAGGCAGCTGCTGAATTTGCAAGGATGTGCTAAGTCTTAGGCTATGTCTCCACTGCCACACAAAGTCGTTTTTTCAGCGTTTTTCATTCTAAACCCGCTAAAAAAAACAGCTGTAAAAAAAATCCCACAGACTTTTAAAGAAAAAAAATTCTGTAGTCCCCACAGAAAGTTATTTTTTCTGCTCATTTCTGCTTCAAGTTGTTTTTTGAAACATGTTGCAAAAAATGACAGAGCAGGGCACAAAATTTACTATTGAAGTCTATATAAGGTCGGACTTTTTTTGGTACTTTTTTTGGCGCGGTTTTTGGATGGTTCTGCTGAAAAACTGCCCAGGTGTTTTAACAAGGCATATGAATTT
This sequence comes from Phyllomedusa bahiana, assembly GCA_025379985.1. Lineage (NCBI taxonomy): Eukaryota > Metazoa > Chordata > Amphibia > Anura > Hylidae > Phyllomedusa > Phyllomedusa bahiana. Next base: position 80,970 of record JAODAL010004306.1, read on the forward strand.
TGCATACATTAAAAGCTGCTCAAAAACAGTCCAAAAAATGTGCCAAAAAAAGAAAACCACCAAAAACTCTGATGGGAAACACAGCTGCTTTGGACAAAAAACTGGCATTCATAGCAATTTTTAGGTTTTAGTTTTCGACAAGTCTTTTGTCCTATGCTGTGTAGACCTAGCTTTATATGATTTTAGTCGTTTGACAGTCTGCAGGTGGTTAACCAAATAAACATTTTTGTGTCAATATATTATTACAATACATATCTTGCCAACGACTATTACTTCTTGAAATAATTACTATAGGTTGTATTAGGTCCCATTTACATTGTTTTTCCTACAGTTAACATGTACTTTGGTAAAGTATAAATGCTACATGTCACAAAATGTTGGTCTCCATCTATCTGTTATACATTAGTATACTACAAAATCCATTAAACAGATACCAAATTAGCCTATGGGTGATGATCTGACATTTGCCTTATAGAGGAACCTGTCAGCCATAGGCTATAATGTCATCATTTTAATGGATGCATCATGAAAAGTTTACAACGTGTCTGTTATCCCATATACAGTCTATCACATTCTTCATTTATTGCATATGTCAGCAGCGTTTTCTGGGCTTCAGGTCACTTTAAATTCAACCTTAATATCGGCAATTTAATTTGATAAGTACTTAACCAAATTTTGACTGAATCTGTGGTAAAATTGGCCATCATATCCATAAGACCCTGGCCAAGTAGGTAGCCATTAAAACTAATGCCTGCATCACTGACATCCAGCCCCAGCCTGGGGTATATATATATATATGAATGTCACAGTTTGCACAGCAGATGTGTCGTTCACTGTCACACTTGATATCCAATATACAGTATATATATACATACATATATATATATGTCTGTGTATATATATATATATATATATATGTATATATATATATATATATATATGTATATACAGTATATATATATATATGTATATACTGTATATTAGATATCAAGTGTGACAGTGACATACACATCTGCTGTGCAAGCTGTGACATTCAAGCAGAGAGACGGACCACAGAGAGGGATGCACCTGTGTTTGTTATCTGTATACCAATACCAAAAGTCCACCCTAAGTGACTGCTTTGTACCAGTAGAAAAATTCATTGCAATTTACTGCTGTGTACAACTACCAAAAATCCAATGGTACTGACTTCTTTGCACCACTAAAAAAATCCACTGTAATTTACTACTGTGTACCACTACCATAAATCCACCGTAATTTACTGCTGTTTACCACTACCATAAATCCACCATAATTTACTGCTGTGTACTGTTAGAACACTGTCATTTACTTCTCTGTCTAAAAAAAAAATCTTCAAAAGTCATGCACAGAGAAACAGGAAAAAGTAGGAGTTGTAGGCTTGGGTATTGTAGTGGATGTTGCATATTGGCTCTTTCAGCAGCTCCCACTTATCCAAGCTTCAAGAGCTGAGGCAAGCCTGTTATTTTTTCAAAGTGATGTTGGTCATCTGTTATAACCACAACACTCAAAAGAAGTGGAAGAATGGAAGATGCAGCACAATCAGCAGTTAGATATAAACAACTTCCCTCTTCTTTACCTTATGCCTAGTTCCCCAGACACTTTGAGTCATTCAGCATGGAAGAGACAGAAGAAATGTTTCAGCATTACATGTCTTGGATGTTGACAGGTGAATCAAAAGAATAAGAGGGAGATGACCAAATAATTTCTTGCCCTGGTGCCAAAACATTAAACTCCTCTGAGAAGGAAGAGCAGGGTGAGTCAGTAGTCGGCCTGTTACAGGAAATAAAAGTGGAATGTGGAAACACAGGTGCCACATAATGGTGATTTATAGAACCTAGATACCATGCAGAAAGAGGAAAAAAATTAAAAGGAGGTGGTAGATGACAAGTTTCTTGACATAACATGGTGTAAAGGCATGGAGTTTCATAACAGCGGGAAGAAGATGGAGAAAGAGGAAAATGTTGCAGAGCAGCCCTCTCCTGGGAGCATTGTGTCCAACAGTAAAAGCTCTCCAATGTCATCATCTAGCAGCTGCATCAGTCTTACCCCTGGGTCTGGTCACAGGAACTCTGTTGTCTGGGCTTTGTTTGAAACCTCACATGATGACAAAACATTGGTCATCTGCAACAACTGTACTAAGTGCTTCAAAATCATCTGGACAACCTGAACCATTATATGAAGGCCCCCATCTACTTCCTTGAAAGGTGCACCTTGGCCAGAGGACAAAGCAGCTGCCTCATAGTGCTTCCTCTGCTGTTGTTGCCTCATTCCCTTTCTCCCCCATTCTTTTTCATGCATCATGAGAACCCTGTGTTGTCTCTGAGCAGAGGGAGGCTATTTTTGTGGCAGGCAGTATAAAGACCTTAGGCATCTCTATCTCCAGCAGTGATAATGCACCAAATGTCAGAGCCAGGAGTGGGAAATGAAGAGTAGCAACAGAGCCAGCAACACCCTCTCCAATATTGCACTTCACTCCACATTTAAGTGCTTCCCTATTCAGCATCCAGCTTTTGTGGTGTTCATTTGCAATTTGAAGACATTTGGCTGCTGCAAGTGCTATTTTGGGGCCAGAAAAAACATGCACAATTTCCCCCCATAGAGTGTAGTAGAATTCAGGTTTAGGATTAGTGATGAGCGATTGTATCAACAATCGTTATCGAGTCGATAGTCGATATCGGCAATTATCGTGTCGATAGTCGATTATCGCCGGTGACCATTAAAGTCTATGGGAGAGGAACAACAGTTTCATTCTTACACCCAAATAGGTGAGGAGAAGCTGGAATTAACATCCACAACAGTAAACTGGATACGTGCTACATCTTAGGCAAGACAATTAGGCTATAAAAGTCACAGAAAAAAATTCATATGCTAAAATAATTCATTATGTTCAATGGCTAACCGAAAACATGAGGATGGCGTAGCCACAGCAGGTACAGCAGTAGCAGCTGCAAAGGGGCCCCTTTCACACAAAACAAGACTCCGGTATTGGAAATGGCACATGGGAACTGGCAGGAGACCCCTATCACTTTTTGCACCAGGGACCAACATCTTGTCACATATGTGGTGGCAGCAAGAACGTCCCAACTGGGAACGTGGAGGTTCTGCTGGCAGGGTACTAGGGGGTCCAGTTGGTCAACGAACCCTATCTCAAATTCCTGCATTCTTCTGTGAATTTGTGTGGGTGGAATGAAATTGTTCACTTTTGATTTTGAACGTGGATCAAGGAGGGTGGACACCCAGTAACCGCTGTTCATTTTGATGGGAAATACGTTTTTTTTCAATAAGACTTTTACTATTGGTTTCTTTTACAGCGGCATGACCCCAAAACTAGCAAAGATGTCCTTGATGGACCCTGATAAAAAAAAGTGCCGGAAGAAACAAGTATTTGAACCACTATTTTAGTAAACAGGACATTGAATATCCCTGTTTTTTACAGCAGCATGACCCCAAAACCTGCACAAATGCCCTTATGGACCCTCAGATTAAAAAGTGCCGGAAGAAACAAGTATTTGAACCACTATTTTAATTAAATGGACATTGACTATCCCTGTCCTTTAATGCAGCATGACCTCAAAATCCACACAGATGCCTTTATGAGCCCTCAGATTAAAAAATGCCGGAAGAAAGTATTACTTGAACAAGCACAGAGTGCAATATACAACTATTGAAAAGTTAGATGAATGAGATATGGCGGTTTTACAAAGCTGACATGTAGCACCAATTACTATAAAATATCTGTAACCCAATTTGCGTACAAGTGCACGATTTGCGCCAAACTGAGACACACTGAGTGAAATAGAACTATTTAAAAGTTATATGGATTACATATGGTGGTTTTGGCACCACTGACAACAGGCGGCAGTTACTATAAAATATCTGTAACCCAATTTGCGTACAAGGGGGCTATTGGCAAAAAACACAGACACCAGTAGAAATGCAAAAAGGGACAATTTCACTTCAGGTGGGAGGTCTGCTGGCCAAAACGTGTTAAAAATTCCCATTTCCTTGTGAGTTCAGGACAGGAGAGAGTAGGCTGCACATCATCAACCCTCCTTTCCGCCCCCCCACTCCCACCCCACTTGGTTGCACACAGCACTAGATTTCTTTACAAGTCTCTCTCTAACTAAATCAGAACTTAAATTGTCTAATCTAACTATATCCTAAGCTTCACAACTACAAGGATGGTTTTCTGTATAAAATAAGACCGTCTCTCTGAGCTGTTACAACAGCTATTGGGACAGGCAGAGAGACGTGTTGCTCTGTAGTGAGATCATTGAGAAATGAGGCTGAACAGGAAATGGAGTCGAATACATAAAATGAGGTCATGTAATTTTTGCAGCCAATGAGATCCATACACCGCCCAATCATGAAGTCGTACACCCAGGTCACCTGCTCTATGCTCTTCGCTGATTGGCCGGACCCCAAAATTACAGGAAGTGCTGAAAAAGGCACGATTGTAATCGTGATAATGATTATCGTTACGATATTCAAGTAAACTATTGCATTATCGCGAAACACCAATAAACGTAAAAACCGTGCCGATTTCAACTTTTGTTGATAGTATCGCTCATCCCTATTTAGGATGTCCTAAAACCAAATATTGGGGCAACTTCAGCCAAACTTCTCTCAAACGTAATGACCCTTAGTCATATATGAGAGTAAAGTTCCATTTTTAAAATATTTAGTTTACTACTATTATTATTATTTATTTTTGAGCGCCCTTGGTGTTGGAGTTTGGAGGCGAATGGAAGCAGTGAGATAGGGCGATAGTTGGACAGACAGGAGTGGTCAAGAGATGGTTTCTTAAGGATGGGTATGATGGCCGCATGTTTCTAAACTTTAACCATGGATTGAAAATCAGCTAAAAAAGTTTTTCTTAATTTTATTTCAAGGTTCTTCTATTCACGTATCCTATACATATCCTATACATCTCATTCTGCAACTTGAGGTACAAATGCTTTACAGGGATAAAAAATGGAGTTGAAAGCTTCCTTAGAAAGGACATCTTAAATATTACTGCTACCTAAAGCAATTACAAATGACACTTATGGGATACTGGCTTTTAGGTAAGTGGAAAACAAAAAAAAGTCATATTTCAAACTGGAAAGGAAAGGTGAAAATAAGCAAATGACACAGACATTAAATGGTGGGTGACTGTGTGAGATTATTATAGATGGATGGGTATTAGTTTAGGTGATTGGATCAAAGAGGTGAAAACACAAATTGTAAGGATGCTATTGGAGTCCATGCTTTCTGTCCAGATTGGAAGAGGACATGTAATAGGAAAGCAATAACAATCCAGAAACTTCTCTATTTTACAATGTCATGCTTTCACCTGTAGTCAGTGTTTCATCAATGGAAAGTTTAACATGAAGCAGCACAACAATAGAAGCATAGGTAGTACAATATATAGGTGAAGAAACCTAAAGCGAGAGAATAGTCTTTAAATGGGTTATCTCACTACATTGATTCATGTTACCACAGTCCTGTTTTCTTGGTTTCACTTTGAATTCAGGGGCGTGTTTACTGGCTTCTACTTAGGCTGCAGTATAAGCCAGGTCTGTAGCTATAGTGATCAGAACTGGTAGCCTATCAGGAGAGATCAAACAGGTCTGTAGCTATAGCGACCTGAGAAGCTGATGCAGCCCATATAAGAGGGGATATATCAGAATAGGTAGGACACTGTTAATGGACACATATTGCAAAGTGACTTGTTTTTGCAAGATATTTAACATAAAACGCAATCCTTGTAGGGAGACAACCCCTTTAATGGCATGACCAACATAATCAGGACAAAAGTTAGTCACTAATGAAAAAAATACACAGGTGCACATTGTAGTGTCTGGAATGCAAAAATCAGATAAATATGACCAACCACAACAGCAATCAGGAGGTGCTGAGAAATATACAAACATTGATGAAATACTAGTAGATACCCCTTCGTAGAATGATAGAAAATGTAATAAAAAATGCATTCAGTCAAGGGCAGAATGTTCTTGTCCTATGACAACTGCAATATATATTTGATTGGAATTTCAGGATGAGCATAAAGTTTCATAATTTTTTATAGATGAACTAAATGAGAGTATCTCTTAACTTTAGTATGCACACGTTGAACTGCTTAATGTTTCAGTACTTTTTGCACAACTTGCTGATCTCTAACAAGGAGCTTAATGGCAAAATGCACAACAGATGTTTGATCCCTGCATCGCCCAATATATTTAGGGATTCAATTTGAATTGCGATTTAAACAGTCCTCCTCATCATGCTGTTAACATTTTGACATCCTGAGTCAAAGACAACACCTTACAATTAATCAACAGTACCTAGCCATTGCTAGACTTCAAGAAGGATGCTCTCAGACAGAAGTGGCCACTGAGCTTAGAGTGTCATCAGCAGGTTGCAAAAGAGATACAGGGAGACTAGACAAAGGACGTCCACTTCATTGCCTTTTTGTGACTCTTCCAGTCTCTCTGTATCTATGTTGCAAACTGCTGATAACACTCTGTGACACTCTAAGCTCAGTGGCCACAACCGTCTGAGAACCTCCTGCTTAAAGCCTCACAATGGCAAGGTACTATTAATCAATTGTAAGGTGGTGTCTTTGTCTCATGATGTGAAAATGTGAACAACATTATGAGGAGGACTGTTTAAATCCCAATTCAAATTGATCCCCTATATTTATTAGGTGCTTTAGGGATCAAATATCTGTTGTGAATTTTGCCATTAAGCTCCTTGTTAGAGATCAGCAAGTTGTGTTACAAGTACTTAAACTTGAACAGTTGGACATGTGCATTCTAAAGTTAAGATATGGTCTCATTTAGTTTATTTAAAAAAAATAACAAAAAATTTTATATTCATCCTGAAATTTCAACCAATATACATATATAGTGTAAGAGGGGAGGTAATAAAATTATTGACGGCAGGTATGTGTCACCGAGGTGGCTGGTTAAAACAAGCCCACAATATTCAAGGTTTGCTCACAGTTTTCTACATTCCTGGATGTGCTGTTTATATATAATATATATAATATACAATATATATATATTGTGACCTTTTGCAGCTCTGGGATCTTGGCATACATCTTACCTTCAGGCAGAGACAGAACTTTGGGTGCAAATACAGGTTCTCTGTATTTTATTAAGCAGTAACACAAAACAAGTGCAAGGCCTGCACAACATGAACAAAACAAAAACCTGCTCATCTGAGCTCTAACTAACAAGTAATACTCACTATCACTTTGTAAGTATCTCAACACCAGGTGTGACAGACCTACTGGTTCCCCAGCATGTCTCCTCTCCAGACTCAAAGGTAGTCTGGGGTTGTAGCCACCTCTAGTTAGCTGACCTACTGACTTATAAAGGCCAGGCAAATCCTGGAGTGGAACATGGGGAGTAAGCACCCACCCTGCCCTATGCTTACTCCCCATGAAAGGCCGACCCGGGAATGGCTGGAAGCCATACTACCATCCTAACTGTATGTCGACAGCCTGTACTGTCGACACCTGTCTAATTTTGGCCTTTCATTCCACCAAGGCTCCTTACCTTGCCTTGGCGGCATGTGTCTGGACTCCTGAAGGTGCTTGCCAGGATCCTGGCTGGGATATATACGCCATTATATACCCTGTCTGCTACTGGCGCATTACAAATATATATATATATATATATATATACATATATATATACAGTACATCCAGAAATGTTTATATATATAGTAGAAATCAGTTCACATATACTATATAAAGAGACACATATGCATGTTTTTCTCACTGTCTGACATGAACTCAGAATAAACCTTACTCATTTTAGGTCAATTAGGATTACTAAAGTTGTTTATATTTGCCAAATGCCAGAATAATGAGAGAGAATTTTTTAAGGCATTTTTTTACTTTCTGCAAAGTCAAAAGTTGACATATAGTTCATTAGTATTTGATAGCATTGCCCTTAAACTGTATGACTTGGGTCAAATGCTTTGGATATAAGAACGTGAGACAGAATATTTGACCTTTTGTGAAAACTGACCAAAATACTGCCATTTCTGAATTTCTGAATAAAAACATTGTTTAACTGGATTATTACATCACTTAACTAGATTGCTGTTGAAAAAGGGTGCGGTCTTCCAGTCATGTGAAGATGAAAGCACATTATATTACTGGCAAACTTATGTGGCCATTTTCTACAGCAGTTTTGTCCACACGTGACTGCTGGACCATAACATAGCTTTTGGTTCCACTTATTGAGGGGATCCTGACTGGGATAATCCCATCTATTAGATGAACATATCCTAATTCATACAATCCATTCAATCTATGCTCGTTTAAACAAATACACATACTGATCTATTCAATGCCGACCTGAGAAAAGCTAATTGGAATTGGAATACCAGCTATGCTATTCCTAGCTATTCCTGCTACAATGCAAGAGATTTATATAGTGATGTGCACAAAGCTACAGAGCTCTAAGGGTTAAAACTTGCCATTAACTTAGGTAAACAAGCTCTTGTGCTAGAGATAAGACTCAGCAGGGAATGACTTACCATGGTCTGACAGCAACTTGGAGCAACCAGATTAGAGAAAGAGCAGGGAGAGGTGGTCGGTGACCAAGAGACACCACTATTTTGACTCTTGGTGGTGGGATATCTTTATATTTGTAATGGTTTAGGATTTTTCATATACTTATCTGGTTTTAATTAAAAGTATATTTCTTGTACGCTTGCACGTTTCTTTCCGGTCCATGCATGTGCTCAGACTATGCTTTTTCTAACTTATCTATGGTATAATTGTTGTTGTTTGTTTCACTTTTTTGTGCAATCTTATTTGGCTTCCGCAAGTGCAGCTGTTTCACATATCTATGAAACGTAGTTCCACTCTATGTTTCACCATCTGGTGGTGGCATCATTCATTATTTCTTTGCTTTTCCCTTTTTTTCTTTTTAAATTTATATATATACTTGTCTGTTCATTTATTTATAATATAGGAGATATTTTATTAACTATATGGGTGATTTTATTTATTTTTATATTTATTCCAGCCTTATTCCATCATGTGATCTGTTTAATCTATCATATGTGATCTCTTATTACTTGCTCTTATCGGTGATATCATGTGTCTATCACTTTATAACTTTTTAAATGGTTGTTGGGCATATATATACTGTATATTTCCCCAGACAAAGTGGTGGCGAAATGTTTATTGTGGTTTATGTGTCGAGCTTGATAGGATTGTGTTTGTTGCTTGGTACTTTTCATATATTCACTTTTCTTTATTGCATTAATCTTATTTCCTTTCTATCTGACTTGTCACATTTCTCACAAGAATCAGAAAAGTACCAACAAAAAACAAGGCTACTCTTCTGGTCCATCTGCTTCTGGATTAGCACAATTGACATCCCCTTAAGTCCATCAGGAGGAGGGATGGTGGGGGGTTACACAAGATGCCAACAGTATTTCCACATCTTCTTTTTTAGATAAAATTCTTCAGTCCAAGTGATAGGCTGGCAGTCCACCCTTGTCGCACAGGAACAATTGATGCAAATAATCAATCTGTCTAATCTATCACTCACTGCCCTTGAAAAACAGATCCTAAATAAGGGCCTGTCTTTTGTACCAAATACCCCTTTTGTGCTTTTAATTGGGTTAAAGATATTCATCTGTTTTCAAGAAATCTAAATTGGAAAAAAATCTTTAAATTAAATGAAAAAAGACAGTGTCTTGAATCAGGCATTGATCCTGCGGATTTTCAGGACGTAAGACTATTGTTGGATCTCTTGGAAGAAGGAGAAAGGGATCGTTCAAAAGGCCCTTTCTCCCATTTTCGCTCCAAAAGTACCAAAAGGCCGTCTTTGATCGACAATAATATTGATACTTTTGTAAGGGTAGTTTGTGATTCCATTGAAAAGCTATATCTGGAGGGTAATACACAACCTAAATCCTATAACCTATCTAAAGATGAGTATCTTGCCCTGAAAAATCTTGAACGAGACACCTCGGTGATAATCAAACCATCAGACAAAGGGGGAAATATAGTAATTTTGAACCATCAGGAATATAAGAAGATGTGTGTAAATGTGCTTAATGACCCAGAAGGATATAATATTCTACCTTCAGACCCCACTACTTCCTTTAAAAAGAAATTAGACATTATCTTGCGAGATGCTCTCTCCTATGAATTGATTGATAAAAATGGATTTTCTTTCATGTCACCTCTGGCACCCCAAATTGCCACGCTTTATGGTTTACCTAGGGTCCATAAAGGACTGATTCCATTTAAGTGTAAACCGATTGTCTCGGGCATTAATAATCTTACCCAGAATGCTAGTCTGTATATCAATTAAATATTATATAAGTTTGTTACCACTTTACCATCCTTTATCAGAGACACTACTGATCTCTTATTAAAACTTGACAGTATGGTTGTCGAGCGAAATGTTTGGCTCTGCAGTATTGATGTAGAGGCCCTTTACAGTTCTATTCCACATGAGGCGGGTTTGGGAGCGGTTTGTTCTTTTTTAGACACCAGGAGTACTTTTCTCTGGGATCATGGAGATTTGGTTTTAAAGCTTCTTCGCTTTATTCTTACTCATAATTTCTTTTTGTTTAATGGGTGGTACTACCACCAGCTCAGGGAGATGGCTATGGGGAGCTTATGTGCTTCCTCATATGCAAACCTCTTCCTGGGCTGGTAGGAAAGTACCATAGTTTTTTCAGAACAATATAAAGAAATACAGGACAATATCTTGTTTTTGGGTCGCTACATCGATGACGGTGTTATTTTGTGGTCAGGTACTGATACCTCATTTAATCAATTTGTTGTTGATTTGAATGCAAATTTTATTGGCCTGATATTCACTTCCACCATTCAGGCAACAGAATTGTTTTTTTCTGGATGTGGTGATTAGAAAAAGACAGAGTGGCATTTTGGAGACTTTTCTATATAGAAAACCTAAGTTCAGAAACAGCCTTCGTAGATGGGAAAGTGCACATCCACTTTCTCTATGTAGTGGCATACCCAAAGGACAATACATTCGGGTGCGGCGCAATTGCTCTTCGCTTGCCTCTTTCAAAAAAGAGGCTGATGTATTTAGATCTTGATTTATGGAACGGGGTTACCCACAAAAGGTTCTCAGCGAGGCCTATAATTGACCGCAAGGCAGCTCAACCCTCTTTATTACAACAGCAAAAGAATTCCCAGACAAGTAATGAATTTAGGATTATTGGTACTTTCGATAATGCCTCAGAACAGGTCAGAAGGATCATTAAAAACTTCTGGCCTCTGTTACAACAAGATCCTGATTTGTTTGAATTTATCAAAACATATCCTCAGATCTTGCTCAGACGGGGAAAGAATATTGGCAATTATTTGGTGCATAGCCACTATGTCCCACCTATACCTGAGAACTTGTGGCTACGCAGAAACATCATCGGTACCAATAAATGCGTCGGTTGCAAAGCCTGTAAATTTATTTCAGTTTCCAAAATGGTTAAAAATCTGTCCACGGAAAGGGAGTTTAAACTTTTGGGATATGCCAATTGTAAAACAAAGGCTGTCCCCTTATGTATGTAGGCAAGACGATACAGAAATTTTCGACGTAGAAATCTTGAAAATATAGGGAATATCCAACATAATCGGGATACTCCTCTCGCAAGACATATGAATCTGTCACATGCAGAGAATCCTTTGGCTATAACGTTTTTGGTAGTTGAAGTGGTCATCCCCTCCCCATGTAAAGGAGATTTTGATAAAAAAAATTCTGCAGAGAGAGGCAAATAGATTTTTTGTCTCGACCGTTCATCCACTTGGCCTTAATGATTTGTTTTCGTTTACATCTTTTATTTAGTGCTGTAAATATACCACTTAATTTGTCTGTCCTATATCATTTATATTTATTTTCTTATCTTTTACTATTTTTGCTTTTCATTCATTATCGAATTATTGATGTACCCTGTCTTTTATAATTTTATTTAGGTGGTAATCGCTCGTTTAGTATTTAACACACATCTCATGCGCTCATAGGTGCATTTAATTCTTGTGCCTGCGACTTATTATTTATAACTATCATTCCGCCATTTGAATAATTAGTATCTGCACACTGCTTATCATTATGACTGTGGTTATTCTTCTATGGCGAAATTGCCTTGCTCAGGCGAGGAGTCCTTGCGCAAGCAAATGTTTTCTTTGGACGCCGCGGTTGCCTTGCATGGGTGTGATTTGTATGGCGTGACCGCGCATCCGTGGATAACTTGTGCATGAGCCCTTGACTGTTATTATTGCCGTCACTGCACGCAGGCGCGACTGCTTCGTGCAGGCGCGATTCAGCCTCTTAGATGCCGCTTACCGTCTGCGCAAGCGCGATGTGTTCCTATGGACGCCGAGTTCTTTCTCGCGTTCCATTCTATACAGGTGAGTCAGGCCATTATTTAAATGAGCTCTTTGCCGTCTTCACTCACTGCCCAACTTATATCAGGCAGCATACCTATCATTATGGGACCTTTATCTTGCATCTTTGGGCCAGAACGTATCAATGCTGCTGTACCCAAGGGATGTAAGCTTTTGTTCTATATACCTTTCTGTCATTCTTGCAGGTACTATCCTTTGATATGGTTGATCCCTGATGAACTCATGTGATATTTGGGGAAAACGCGTCGGAACATGTACTAGTGGAAATGTTTGGAATATGTACCAGTGGATATGTTTGGTTTCATCAAGACATAGAAAATAATATTGCTTGTTGTATATATTTTAATCTGTCCTTTAATACTGGGCATTCTAATTTATATGAATGAAAAGGTTTGGTCTTATTATGTAAGATATTTATCTATTACCAAATATTCCTTGGTTCATCTTATTTGCGTGTTGTCTTGTGATTATCCATTTGTTTGGAGTCCTTTTGTATATTTAGTCCCCCATATTGTGCATTTGGGCTTTAGGCTCCTTTTTGGTATTTTTTGTCTCAGCCTAAATAGGGTTGTCTTTAGCCCCCCATATCGTGTATTTGTGCTTTAGGCTCCTTTTGGGTGTTTTTTGTTTCACGTTGAATAGGGTTGTTTAGGGTTGTGTAATTTAGGTTCCTGAGTGGGGTCGCCATTTTTGGGACGGGTGCCCTACTTTTTTTGAGCCTACTTAGTGTTTAGGAGTTTTTAGGGAATGGTTAGGTCCTTTTATCAGATATTAATAAAAGTTATATTTAAATATATATATATTTTTGCCTGAAGGCATATATTTCTTCAGTGGTAGTTTTTTTGTCACATTTCTCCAATAGTTGTAATTTTAGTGCCTTTATTTATGTATTCTTTGTTCTTTTATCTGTACGTAATAAAATAGTGTATACTTTTCTCTATTACTTTTTATGTTTATTGTTGTGTGGTATTTATACACCATGTTTCAAATTTTTATGCAAATTGTATAGTGGTGTCATAAAGATTTAGGGCAACATGTCCCATTAGGGCAGCACCATTTTTTTGGTGTATTCTGCACCAAAAAACTGTTTGACACCCTATTCTCTATATAAATGAACTGGAATACACCAAAACTAGGCGCATTATATACCAAGCATGAAACATTTGAATGCACCTAAAGTAGGCACATCAAATATGCTAGCGGTGATATGCTATGTGCTTAAGTTATGCTATGAACCTAGATTGGGTGCATTAATTATAGTATGCAAAGTATACCATACGCCAGATTTTTTTTACAGGTTCTTTCATTCAGGCGCACTATGCACTCATTTAATGTGCCTTAAAACTGATGTGTGAAAAAAACTTTGAGATTCTTAGTTCACACGTTTTGATCAAAAGATGTTTATGCCACCCCCGACTTACAACGGGATCTCAAGGCGGGTGGTCCTACGCTATCTTTATCTCTCACTAGAGCCAAATTCAGACTTCTCATTGGGCCAACCGACCTCCATAATCCAGAGAGAAAAAATAAAAACAGGCACCAACCTTGCACGCATACTGCACTGATATAACAAGCTGTGGAGGTGGGCGGGGTGCAGGAAACCAAAATGGAGGCATCCATTCCTCCCTTTATAAGTTAAAAGCAATATGTGCCAAATACAACGTATAGTTCTGCACAAAAAAACATTTCTGAAAAACACAATGTGAACCTGGGTGCCACTGGCATGGTTGCGGCATATATATATATATATATATATATATATATATATATATATATACACACACGCATTACAATACCAGTGGCACACACCTGCCAAAAGTGCTATACAATGCATGGAAATCCCTAAAGAAGCATTTATGCTATCTATCATACATGGAAAAAACTTTGAGATTCTTAGTTCACACGTTTTGATCAAAAGATGTTTATGCCACCCCCGACTTACAACGGGATCTCAAGGCAGGTGGTCCTACGCTATCTTAAAACTGATGTGGAGACGCCTCTTTTCTGAATAAAAACACTTCATTTTAAATTGGGTATCGCCATAATCGTATCGACCCACAAAGTAAAACTAACTTGTCAAGTATATTGCATGGTGAGTGATGTTAAATATAAAAAATACTACTAGGATTGCAGTATTTTCTTCTCCTTGCCTTCCAAAAAACAGATTTAAAAGCAATCAAAAATCAAACCAAAATGATACCAATAAAAATATCAACTCATCCCGCAAAAAGCAACAGCTCCATACACATAAAAATAAAATAAGTTATGGCTCTCAGACGACGGTGATTCAAAAATGTGTTTTCTCTTTTGAAATAAAAGTGATTTTACTGTGTAAAAGCAGTAAATGTAAACAGACAAAAATGAACCAGCTTACCCCCACACGTTGGTGGCCTCCGCAAGTATCCCGGTTAGAGCGAACCGTGTGAAGTCCAATGCAATATAAAGTCCATATGTTGTGTTTTCCTGTGCTTCTCTTTATGTCTTAAACAATTATGTACGAATTATGTACGAATTCAATAGATGTTATATTTAGAAAAGGAATAATTGCCTTTGGCGACATATATTGCACTAATTTTTCACTTTTGCTTTTTAAGTTTTATTTTGAATTGCTTCCACATGCTCTTCCTCTCTCCTGTGCCTGTCGTGCCGGCGGACTCCTGTCTCACTGTTTAGTCCGTGTTTGGGCTGCTTCTTTCGTCACCGGGGCAGCGGTTTCCGTTGCCATGGTGATGACTGTACGCTCCCAGCTTAGTCCCGCGCGTCACTTCCGCTTCCTGTGCGGGGCTACGCGTGGACGCCGCACGTCGTGTTGGCGTTTGGTCCCCGCTTCCAGGTGCGTGGCCGCGCAACGGAAGTGGTTGTTTCTGGCGTGGTTGGCCGGGCGTTGGAGTCAGGTGAGCTTTGTTTAGTTAATTTTTGTTTTTTATTTATAGTGGTCATTGTGGTGGGTTTGCATGCCATGACTAAGGGTGACTTGTGCACCTGAAATGCGTCGGCTCCCCTTTGGGGGGTTTTCTTTTTTGGCTATGCTTTGTTGGGATACCTGGCTTTTTTAATATGTATCTATAATAAAGGATCTTTGGATTTTTATACGTTTCTGGTACCGCTGTTCCACTACTTTATATTGTAAAAGCAGTAAAACATAAAAATTATTTACAAATTGGGTTTCCTTGTAATCATATCGACCTGCTGAGTAAAGTTAGCATGTCATTTATACCGCACGGTGACCGCCGTAAAGTAAAAATCAGTTCCAGGATTGCTGAATTTTGTTCAAAACACCTCACAAAAACTTGGATAAAAAGCAATCACAGCATCATATGAATCCATAATAGAACCAATAAATACGTCAACTCATCCTGTAGAAAAAAAGCCCTTAGTCAGCTCCATATACAGAAAAATAAAAAACTCATGGCTATCAGACTATGATGACAAAAATGTTTTACAAACAGATTTCTATTGTGTAAAAGTAATAAAACATAAAAAACTATATACAATTCATTTCATTGGAATTGTAACGACACGCATAGCAAAGTTATGTCATTTATAGGCTAGGTTCACACGGCTTAAAATGGGCCGTATTTCGGTCCGTAATTACGCGCCGAAGTGCGCCAATTACGGGCCGAAAACGGCCCATTCATTACGGTAATTCACAGTTCTCATAGAGAACTATGGATTACGTCTCCTCTCCCCGCCCGGCGGCTTCGCCGGGCGGGGAGATAATTGACATGTCACTTTCTAGCGGCGTATACGCGCCTCTAGCAGTGATTGTCTATGGGCCGGCGAAGTGCCGGCCCCTCCCCGCTCACTCCCCCGCTCCCGGCCCGCCCCCGTCCACACGGCGTAATTGTGGGGCGAAATTACGCCCCGCAGTTAAGCCGTGTGAACCTAGCCATACTGTATGACTAATGCTGTAAAAAAGAAGCCCAAAAAACAATGGCACAACTGTATTTGTTTCTCCCCATTCTCATGGTCCAGTGCTAAAAAGAATTGTGAAACACCTGTCTGCCCAAAATGTACAATTCCCCCCACTAGATGAGATCCATGAAGGGTCTTAAATCCAAGATGGGGTGAATTCTGGAAGGTTTCACCTGTTGTGGTACCCTGGGGGCTTTACAAATGGAACATGGCACCCACCAAACTAGGAAGAAATTGCGTAACAAATTATGGGGTTCTTCTTTTCCAGAATTCCTTGTAAAAATGAAACATTTCGTGCTCAAATTGCAGATTGTTAGAAAAAAATATTTTTTTTTGTTTTCTCAGCCTAACACTAAAAAAATTGTGAAACACCTTTGGGATCTATATACTAACTACACCCCGGGATATATTCCTTAAGGGGTGTTGTTTCCAATATGGGATGTTATTAGGGATGTTTATTAAATTTTAGCACCTTTAGGTGCCCGCAAACCAGGAATGGCACCTAAAGAAAATCATAATGAAAATGAAAACCCAAAGTCCAGTAGGTACTCCTCTTATTCTGAGACTTGTGGTGAGTGAAATAGCGCACTAGGGCCACACATGGGATATCTCTAAAAACTGCAGAATTTGGGGAATCAATGTTGAGTTGCATTTTCCTGCTATCATCTATATTGTTACAGTGAATTATGGATAAAATTTGAAAATCTGCAGAAAAGGGAAATTTTTACATTTCACCTCCTCTTTGCTTTACATAGTTACATATAGATACGTAGTTACATATTTTGTAAGGCCGGAAAAAGACAGCCGTCCATCCAGTTCAGCCTATTGTGCTAAAGTGTTGATCCAGAAGAAGGCAAAAACCCCCATGAGATAAAAGCCAATTGTCCTCATTTTAGGGAAAAAATTCCTTCCAGACTCCAGTCTGAATCTGAATAAATCCCTGGATCAACGACCCTTCTCCAGAATCTTAGTCAGTATAATTTGTTATACTATTATGCTCTAGAAATACATCCAGACCCTTTTTGAACTCATTTATTGAATTCACCATGACAAGTTCCTCTGGCAGAGAGCATAAGTCTCACTGCTCTTATAGTAAAGAATCCCTTTCTATGTTTATGCAGAAACTTTCGTTTCTCAAGACGTAGAGGATGCCTCCTTGTTCTGGATACAGTCCTGGGTATAAATAAATCTTGGGAGAGATCTCTATATTGACCTTTAATATATTTAAACATATTTTTTCTGTCCCCAGAAGCTGTCTTTTCTGTAAACTAAATTAAACTAAATAGATCTTGCTAATCTTTCTGGGTATTGCAGTCCACCCAGTCCTTTTATTATTTTTGTTGCCCGTCTTTATACTTGTTCAAGCTCTACAATGTCTTTCCTGTGAACTGGTGCCCAAAACTGTACACAATATTCCATGTGTGGTCTAACCAGTGACTTGTATAATGGGAGAATAATGTTCTCATCATGTGCATCAATGCCCCTTTCAATACACCCCATAATCCTGTTTGCCTTGACAGCTGCTGCCTGACACTGGCTGCTACAATTAAGTTTACTCTACACTAGGATTCCCAAGTCCTTCTCCATGTCACTTATTCCCAGCGTTTTTCCATTTAACATGTAATCATAGAATGGATTTTTCCACCCCATGTGTATAACCTTGCATTTATTTGTGATAAACTTCTGCCATTTCTCTCCTCAGGCCTCCAACTTATCCAGATCCTCTATTGTGTTGATTACTTTACAGAGCTTAGTATCATCTGCAAAGATTGATATTCTACTGTGCAATCCATATGTAAGATTATTAATGAAAATATTAAAGAGGATAGGGCCCAATACTGAACCCTGTGGTACCCCATTAGTAACAGGGATCCAGTCTGAGTATGTACCTTTAATCACCACTCTTTGTTTTCTATCACTTTGCCAGTGACTTACCCACTTGCAAACATTTTCCCAAAGTCCAAGCATTCTAATTTTACTTACCAACCTTTTATGTGGTACAGTATCAAATGCTTTAGAGAAATCTAGTTATATGACATCCAATGCCTCACCCCAATACAGTCTAGAACTGACTTCCTCATAGAAGCTGATGAGATTAGTCTGACAGGACTGATCCTTCATAAACATAGGCTGGAATGGCGTTATACATTTATTTTCAGTGAGATAGTCCAATATAGCATCTCTTAGAAAGCCTTCGAACATTTTACCCACAACAGAGGGTAAACTTAACGGCCTATAGTTTCCAGGATAACGTTTTGACCCCCTTTTTGAATATTGGCACAACATTTGCTGTGAAATACTACAAATTCTATATGTACAGAGGATTTAAACAAACAATGTCACTGCAAATAATAATCCCTGTTAAAACATAACTTTTACTAGACTTACTAAAATATTAATATCTTAACCCCTATATACTACCACTACATACCTAGATGATACAGCATACTGTGCACTGTCTGTCAGTGGAGTAATCGCCCCGAAAAAGAGCGGCTCCGCTTTAATGACAGGCAATGTCACTACATGCGTGTGTAAACACCTTTATATCCCAGCTATCCCGACGCGTTTCCCCCGTACTGTATTAGGGTTCATCAGGGGATTCTAAATTCGCTGTGGAAAAAGAATACGCTATGTACAACAAATATACTACAACACATGTACTTCCCATTCAAGTTGGATAAATGAATCGATACTTAGCTTAAGTGCTGCCGGGTGTAACGACGATGAATCCCGCAGCTCCTCTAGCATGCTGGCACCCAAGATAAGAGGGATAGCTGGGATATAAAGGTGTTTACACACGCATGTAGTGACATTGCCTGTCATTAAAGCGGAGCCGCTCTTTTTCGGGGCGATTACTCCACTGACAGACAGTGCACAGTATGCTGTATCATCTAGGTATGTAGTGGTAGTATATAGGGGTTAAGATATTAATATTTTAGTAAGTCTAGTAAAAGTTATGTTACAACATTTGCTGTGAGCCAATCTTTTGGGACATACCCTGTTATTATACAGTCCATAAAAATTAATAGGGGCCTATCTATGACATTACTTAACTTTCTTAGGACACAGCGATGTATACCATTAGGACATGGTGATTTGTCTATTTTAATCTTCTTAAGACAGAGCTGCACTTCTTCCTGCGTTAGACAAAAAACATTTAAGGTAGAGTTTACCACATCCCTTTGCTCATCAACAGGAAGCTCATCCTCCTCAGTAAATACAGTGGAGAAAAAATAGTTTAATAGGTTTGCTTTCTTCTCATCGCCTTCCACAATATCCCCCTCTGTACTTTTCAAAGTGCCAACATTTTTTGTTTTAATCTTTTTACTATTTATATATTTGTATATATTTTGGGGTTTGTATTACTTTCTATGGTAATATGTCTTTCTGTCTCCAGCTTTGCTGTCTTTATCACTATTTATTTTATTTTTTTCCTTATAGCTTTTTAGTGCCTTTTCACTGCCTCTTCTGTGAAACACCTAATGGGTTAATAAAGATTTGTGGCTGATTCTGAGCACAGTTGGGTTTGTGTAGATAAAAGCAGAATGAGGAAGGTTTCTGCCAGACAAATGAGTCAGATTAAAAGAGCAGCTGCCTAAAAACCATTACAAAGCAGCAAACAGGTATTTGAAACTGCTGGTGCCTCCGGTGTCCCATGAACCTCAAGGTGTAGGATCCTCCAGAGGCTGCAGTTGTCCATAAACCTACTATTTGACTATCCCTAACCAGTGCTTACAAGCAGGAACAGCTGCAGTTGGCCCACACATACCGTATATACTCGAGTATAAGCCGAGTTTTTCAGCACAAAAAATGTGCTGTCAGCGATCTCTTCCCCTGCATGCGACTCCTCCGGAGCGCATGCCGGAGAAGAGATACCACTGCGGTGCAGAGAGCGAGCGCTCCGTGCTCCGCAGTGGCCTCCGGGCGGCCGCAGACTGGCGGCCGTCCAGAGTTTCCGGCACAGGCAGCGTGTGTCATCACTAGAGATGGGCGAATTGATTCTAACGAAGTGGAATTTGTTAAGAATTTCAGGAAAACTTCGGTTTTGAACGAAGTCGAAGTTTGGGGTACTTCGGGTGAACAAAGTGTGCTTTTGATTGATAAAATGGCTGCGAGCACATGGCGTTACATGGGGCAAAGCACTCTGGGAGGAAGAAGGGCATAGCCTGCATGACGTGCAGAGATGAAGCCAATCAGAGACCGGAGGGATTCTGTGATGTCACCGCACTATATAAGTCCGGGCGCGACGCTGGGAGTTCACACTCCTCTCACTGTACTGATCAGGGAAGGTGCTGCTGCGGCTGATTGTGATAGCGATAGCTCTCACTGAAGAACTGATTTTTATACAGCGATTTTTGTGGGGTGTCTCAGCTTGTCTCAGAGACTGTTCTCTTAACATTCTATTTCTGATTTTTTTGGGGTATTGGATCTGAAGTCCAGTGTGCGTCCACTGCAGCTGCATATACATTTTAATGCTATCTGTTCACAGCACATTGAATATCCAAGGGGGATCAAAGCCAGTTCCTGTTGTATTCATTTAAAGAAACAGCGTTTTTACAATACAAATACCCCTTCATCTTTGGCTGCTCAATTCTTTTGCGCAATTTACATCCAGGGGTTAATTAAGCGTTGTTTTTCTGCTGTGGTGACTCCAAGAAACCGTCTTTTTCACCGCCAAAAAATAAAATTTTCCTGTAGCTTAATTCACAGGCGAAGGATAATTAAAATTTTTTCACTTGTTGTGTAGCGTAGAAAACACGCAATTGTAACACGCTACAAAGCTCGTAGTTTGTGGCTGCTCAATTCCTTGGCGTAATTTACATCCAGGGGTTAATTAAGCATGGTTTTTCTGCTGTGGTGACAAAAATAAACCGTCTTTTTCACCGCCAAAAATTACAATTTTCCTGTACCCTAATTCACAAGCGAAGGTTAATTACAATTTTTTCTCTTGTTGTGTAGCGTAGAAAACACGCAATTGTAACACGCTACAAAGCTCGTAGTTTGTGGTTTCTCAATTGTTTGGCGCAATTTACATCCAGGGGTTAATTAAGCATTGTTTTTCTGCTGTGGTGACAAAAATAAACCGTCTATTTCACCACCAAAAATTACAATTTTCCTGTATCCTAATTCACAAGCGAAGGTTAATTACACTTTTTTCTCTTGTTGTGTAGCGTAGAAAACACGCCATTGTAACACGCTACAAAGCTCGTAGTTTGTGGTTGCTCAATTGTTTGGCGCAATTTACATCCAGGGGTTAATTAAGCGTTGTTTTTCTGCTGTGGTGACAAAAATAAACCGTCTTTTTCACCGCCAAAAATTAAAATTTTCCTGTAGCCTAATTCACAAGCGAAGGTTAATTACAATTTTTTCTCTTGTTGTGTAGCGTAGAAAACACGCCATTGTAACACGCTACAAAGCTCGTAGTTTGTGGTTGCTCAATTGTTTGGCGCAATTTACATCCAGGGGTTAATTAAGCGTTGTTCTGCAGTTGTACTCAGTAAAAGAAACTTTGTTTTTCACCGCCACAGAAGAAATTCTGTAGCATAATTCATATCTGAAGGTTAATTAAGCCTGTTTGTGCTTTTATATTCAGTAAAATACACAGAGTTTTTAAACGGCACATACAAGTCAATTTTTCCTGCCCATTTGTGGAGCGCAATTTATATCCAAGGGTTACCAAGCTTGTTACTGGGTTCATTTGGAGTCAAATACAGGGTGTGTATTTATCATATACAGATATCTTCATCAAACAGTGTCTGTACATTTTAGAACAAACAGTATGTCAGACAGAGAGGTGGCAGGCTCTTCACCTGCGAGTGGCAGAGGCACAAACATTCCAGGCCCAGGTCGCAGCACAGCAAGGGGATGTCGCAGCAGGGGTCACTCGGTGAGGCCACAACTGCCGCTGTCATCTAGCGGCCGTGTGTTATTCAGCAACCCAATGGTTCTTGATTGGTTGACTAGGTCATCCACTTCCTCCCAGATGACATCTGACAACCCCAGCCAAGAGTCGGTGGGAACGTCAGACACAACCCTTAGTTGGCATGGCCCGGGAGCAGGTCAGCGGCCCTCACCTGTCCTCAACCCGCCTCTGTCCCATCCGGTTCCCTCAGCCAGAGATCTACTATGTGGTCTAGGCTCAGCGCCACTATATAGCGAGGATGAACAATTTGAGGAGGGCAGTCAGCAGCTACTTGGCAGCAAAGAAATGGGGCCAATATCCCCTGCTTCTTGCAGTAGGCGGCAAAGTATAGATGTTGAGAGTGGCATGGGAGGTCATGGGAGGGGTCAGCCTCTGCATATCAAGACCGGTGATGAGGACAGCAGTGACGATGAAACACAAATAGATGATGCTGTAGCCGACCGTACTTGGGAGCCGAGTGAGGCAAGGGCTTCATCATCGTCAGGAGAAGAGGGCGTCAGCTTGCGCGTCAGGCAGCGGCGCAGCCAGCAAGCGGGTTGTGTGGCCGTGCGTCAGCAGGATAGCAGCAGTGTGAGGTCAGGAGCAAAGCGGCCACGGGGTAAAGAACCCGCTTCGAAGGTCCAAGAAAGTAGCGGCACAGGGGTTCAGCGAGGCAGCGGCGGCAGTAGTCACTCAGTGCGGAGTGTTGGCGGTAAAATCCGATACTCGGCGGTGTGGCAGTTCTTTGCTAAGACACCGGAGGAGCCGAATATGGGTATATGTAGAATCTGTGGGCAAAAAGTGAAGCGTGGCCAGGGAGCTAACGTTGGCACCACGGCCCTGCGTCAACACATGCAGCGTCACCATCCGGTGGCCTGGGAGAAACGTGGCTCAGATGTGGTGGTCCATCCTGCCACCGCAGCAACAGCAGCAGCAGCGCCCAGTGGCACGCATGCCATTGCAGCCAGTCAAGGCTCCACCACCTCTGCAGAAGGGAGCTGTTTCTCTTTGACATCATCTCCCGATCCAGATGCTCCTGCTCCTCGCTACTCATGGCGCCAGCAGTCGTTCAGTGAGGCGATTGCAAAGAGACAACAGTATGCGTCCAACCATCCTAAGGTGCAGCAGCTGACCGTGCTCCTGTCCAAGTTGTTGGTACTGCAGTCCCTCCCTTTCCAAATGGTGGACTCTGCACCGTTCAGAGAACTAATGGCTTGTGCCGAGCCGAGATGGAGAGTTCCAAGCCGTAATTTCTTTTCCAAAAAGGCAGTACCAGCACTTCATAAATATGTAGAACAGAAGGTGGGCCAGTCCTTGAGCTTATCGGTTTGTTCCAAGGTGCACAGCAGCGCGGACGTCTGGAGCTGTAACTACAGTCAGGGCCAGTACATGTCCTTTACGGCCCACTGGGTGAATGTGCTTCCTGCCCAGGCACACCAACAACTTGGACAGGAGACGCCGCTTTCTCCTCCACGTTGTCAAACTGCGGTTCCTGCGCCAATGTCCGCCTCCTCCTCCTCCTCCACCACCACCATCTCAGCCTCCACAAGTACTGCTCCATCATACCACATGTGTAGGGCACAGAGGTGTCACGCAGTTCTACACCTGGCTTGCCTCGGAGAACGAAGTCACACAGGGGAGGAACTGCTCCGTGTCATGCAGCAAGAATGCGATGTGTGGCTTTCTTCGAGCCAACTGCAAATCGGAACCATGGTGACGGACAATGGGAGTAACATGGTGTCTGCGCTGCACCGAGGAGGGATGGTCCATGCGCCCTGCATGGCGCATGTGTTCAATCTGGTTGTGAAAAGGTTCCTGAAGTCTTCCACCGATCTTCAGAAGATTCTGAAAATGGCCAGGAAACTGTGCATGCACTTCATCCATTCCTACAAATCCAGGAACACCCTCTTCGAGTTTCAGCGGCAGAACGGCTTCCCCCAACACACTCTGATATGCGATGCTTCCACCCGTTGGAATTCCAGCCTGCACATGTTGGACCGACTGTATGAACAGAGAAAGGCCATTAACGATTTTTTGATGATCCAGGTGGACAGGAGTACTCCCCTGTGCAACTTTGATGTCAGCCAGTGGCAGCTCATGCGTGACACCTGCCGTTTGTTGAGGCCATTCGAGGATGCCACGTTATTTGTCAGTCGCCAGGACTACGGGATGAATAACATCATTCCACTGCTTCATGTCCTGGAATAGATGCTGAAAAATCTGTCTGGGCAGGGGACTGGAGACGTGGCGACTACATCTCGCGGCCACATGAGTCCGGTGGGGACTGAAATGGAGGAGGAGGAGGAGGACATTGGAGCAGAAGCATTGTCTGGTGAAATGAGTGGATTTTTCTACCCAGGTGACAAGAGAGGAGGAGCAGGAGCAGCTGGAAGAGGTAGATGGAGATGAGGAAGACGAGGCAGATGACCCGCAAGCACCGTTGCAGTATACAGTGGAGATGGAGGCAGGGAGCCCCTCGGAGTCACTTGTGCAGATGGCCCGCAGCATGCTGATTTGCCTGGCTAGTGACAGCCGAATAGTCAGCATCCGGCAGAGGGATGACTTCTGGCTCTCCACCCTATTGCACCCTCGCTACCGGTCCAAAATGGGATCCTTTTTCCCAGCTATTGAGAAGGAGGACAAACTCAAATACTATAGGGAAATCCTCCGTAGTCAGTTGGCCGCTGCATATGTGCGGCATCGTCCCTCCTCTGACAGGTCTGACCGGTGGGTTCTTCAGCGCTCACGTACTACTGCCGCGGCTGCTGGGAGAAGGTGGGGGGGGTCGGAGCAGTACCAGCTCCATCGGCAGCAACCTAAGTCTGGAGTCACTGATGAGCAGCTCCCTTCACCCGCCTAGTGAGGAGGGCAGTCGCCAGCAGCAGCAGCAGGACCTGGAGCAGACACTGAACCAACAGGTGGTGGCCTACTTTGACAGCACTCTGCCACCCCAGTTAGAAGATCCGCTGGACTACTGGGCAGCTAAACTGGATGTGTGGCCGCAACTTGCCGAGTTTGCAGTGGAGCAGCGGTCCTGCCCGGCCAGTAGTGTGGCATCAGAGCAGGTGACTTTCTGAGCAAGGTCTATTTGGACCGAAACGTCACTTGTCGAGTCACTTATACTTTGGCAAAAAAATCTGGAGCCCGTGGAGTAAAAATAAAAGTAATTTCTTTGCATCACTTTTTGTGTGCGGTCAATTACCTTATATGGGGGACATTAAACTGCCTATGGGGCACATTAAACTGCCTATATCTGCCTATGGGGGATATTAAAATGCCTATGTAATTTTATTGATATCTGTTTTTATTTTTAAAATTCATCAGTAGCTGCTGCGTTTTCCACCCTAGGCTTATACTCGAGTCAATAAGCTTTCCCGGTTTTTGTGGCAAAAGTAGGTGCCTCGGCTTATACTCAGGTCGGCTTATACTCGAGTATATACGGTATATGAAGACTCATTTTGAAGCAGGCCTGTTTATTGATGCAACTCAGGGTGGTCCAGATGGATGGAGTAGTACAGGGGTCTGCAACGCTGGCTCTCCAGCTGTTGAAAAATTACAACTCCCATCAAGCATTTATATAATCTATATCAGTGGGCATGATGGGAGATGTAGTTTCCCAACAGCTGGAGAACTGACGTTGCAGACCCCTGGAGTAGTGGATGGTTGGTGAGTGGACTCCATGTTCCAAGGATGCAACATCAGCAAAGAGGTGGCGGAGTCATGTTTTGGGCAAGAGCTGATAGACCCCTTTAGGGTCCCTAAGCCCCGGTTCACACGGCCATCTGCGGGACGTAATTCGGAGTGCGCCAATTACGGGCTGAACTCTGGATTACGTCTCCTCTCCCTGCTCGGCGAATGCGCCGAGGGGGGAGATAATTCATATGTCACTTTTCTAGCGGCGTATACGCGCCGCTAGCAGTGATTCTCTATGGGCCGGCGAGGTGTCGGCCCCCCCCAACCGCCCCGCCCCCGGCCACACGGCGTAACTGCGGGGCGTAATTACGTCCCGCAGTTAGCCGTGTGAACATAGCCTAAAGGTGTGAAAATGACCTCTGCAAAGTATATACAGTTTCTGCTTGACCACTTTCTTGTATGGTACAAAAAGAAGAACCGTGCCTTTCATAGCATCTTCATGCATGACAATGCATCATCTTATGCTGCAAAGAAGACCTCTGAGTCATTGGCTGCTACGGATATAAAAGGAGAAACACTTAGGGCGACATGTATGAACGTGGATGTGCCAGTTTTCTCGTGTATTGTGAGCCAAAAAGAATGTATGAACAGGTGCACTCAAAATTTTGGCACGATAAGTCCCTTTGTAATGCGCTAAAGACACTTTTTAGTGCACCAAAGATTTGGGGCGTTCATTGAAGTAGACACATTTATGATTCTTTGATGCTAAATCTAGGCGCAGGACAGTTAGAACAGCCAGACCAAGCTAAAGGTGGTCTGCCTGAACCAGACTTGTCGTATTGGCACTAGACTGCGCCTGTATGTATGAACTGCAGAAGAACAGGTTCATACATTATGGCGCATTCTACACTGCCTTAAAGGGGTTTTGCCAAGACGTGCCTTATCTGCTAAGAATCAAATGTAAACAAGCCACGCTGAGCTAAGAGAGAGAGAGACACAGCCAGAGCACAGAGCCATGCATAAGGGATCGTGTGAAATGTTCACTCAAATAATCAAACTACAACTAGTGGATTCTGTATACAAAAGACAACACCTTTTCTCCACAGCAACTTGAAAGCTTCTTCATGTTCTCTGTCATCAGATAAAGCAGGGATCTACTCAGATAATCACACTACAACTAGTGGACTCTGTATACAAAAGACAACATATTTCTACCGGTGCCTTGAAAGCTTCTTCAGCTCCCTCTCATCAGATAAGAAGTGTGATCTGCGCAAGCCCGGCCAGCAGCTTTTGTCAGGTCGTATCTAATAGAAGCTTTTAAGTAACTAAGGGCAGGTAAGGCAGCCTGTAGCTCTCCCGGACTGCAATTTTTGTAATCACTTATATGTAGAAAAGTGATTAAATACCCATTTTGGAGGATCCCACGTCAACATTACATTGTGGCAAAACCCCTTTAGAGCTATTTAGAACTGGCCTGTCAGTGCCAGGATTCATACATGTTGCCCATAGTGTGACCAACATCCCCCCCGGAACTCAACCTGAGAACCTTTGGAGTATTGTCAAACAAAAGATCTATGAGGGTGGGGGGTATTTCACATCAAAACTACAGCTCTGGGAGGCTATTCTGACATCCAGCAAAGAAATTCAAGCAGAAAGTCTAAAAAAAAAACTCACTAGTTCAATGGATGTAAGAATTGGGAAGGTTACATCTAAGAAGGGCTCCTAACTTTGTAACTTAAAACATTTAACTTGACCCGTTATGATGCTTTTGATTAAAATACCTTTTGATTTTAGTAAATGTGACCTCTTAATGTGGAAAATTCCAAAAATGACCATTTTCAGTTCTTAACAACTGTCATGGTTAGATGGTGGATCTGCTAGGTCACCGCGAGAGATGAATAAAACCACAGCAGGGAGCAGAGTCTAAGGAGCCCCCTAGTATTTACCAGAGCCCGCTGTAAGGCAGGTTGGACTTGGCTGCAAGGATCTTCCAGGTCGCTACCCTTGATGTGGCCACTCCCCGTAACAGCCGATGTGCCAACAAAGGACCCAGGGAGCAGGCAGTGTTGTCATCAGGTCATGAGCAGAGAGGTCAGAACTGGCGGCAGGCAGAGACATAACCGGGTCACAGGCAGAATGGTCAGGGCAGGCGGCAGGCAGAGAATTGTATATAATCATAAGCCAGGGGGTCAATACCAGGAAACGCTATAAACAAGGCACAAGGTAAACGCTTGTCGTGGAACACCAACAAACTGGCAAGAAAGTCAGAGGGAGGTGTCCTACTAAAGGAAAAGGTGTGAGGTGATTGGGAGTCAAGAGTGTGCTGGCCCTTGAAATGTTAAAGAGCTGGTACACCCACCCTAGAGGTCGAATACGTGCACACCAACTGAGAACTGAGACAGTGAGCGGAGCAGGAGTGGGAAGATGTGTGTGTCGCCCTAGAGGACGAGTACGCGTGAGCCGACTGGGAACAGTGAGAGAGGCAGGAGCGGGAAGATGAGAGTGTGGAGAAGAACGGCGGCAGCAGACATGAGTGCGTCCACGGCACGGAGTGGTAACCACATCACGCATCGTGACAAAAAAAAATAAAAAATGTTTGGTAACTCTGTTGTGAATAATAATATACCGTTATCAAGTTTTATTGAACAAATCTCCCAATGATAATTTTTTTTCAAAATAAAAAGATTCAAAATGTACTGATTTTTAATCTTTTTATTTTGATAATTATTCTGTCATTTGCATTGACCAATCAGGTCAATCAGAGAAAAATATAATTTGCATAATAATGTGGAGCACAGTGTAGTTTAAAGGTGGTTTGTGTATTTTTATAATGTATACTGTATATTTACTTAACATGTAGCCATTCTCTTGATCCACTTGGTGGATCAAGGGAAACTTGTGTACACAAGCAGTAGATAAAATCTTCTTTATGTATTTGGTAATAGTCTTTATTTATCTTTCCCTTCATATTAAAAGCTATTCATTGTGGATAGAAAACCTCTGTAGTATGTGTACATACTATACATAATAAAATGCTTTTTTATATTTAATATCCACACATGTTTTGCAGACTTTATCTGATTGTAACATTTTTTCATTAAAATTGAAGGTTTGTTTTTTTTTTCACTACATTCCATACTTATAACATATTAGCACACTCCTGTGTTCTAGCATATTGTTTACTCTGTCACTAGTGATGAGCGATTACGTCGACTATCGTCATCGGGTCGATAGTCGATATCGGCAATTATCAAGACGATTTCCGATAGTCGATAATAGATTATCGCCGATGACCATTAAAGTCTATGGGAGAGTAACAACACCTTCAAATTTTTACACCCAAAAGGGCTGGAAAGCTGGAATTAATATCCACAACAGTCAAATGGATACGTGCACATCTTTGGCAACACACTTAGGTTATAAAAGCCACAGAAAAAAAGTCACAGACCATTCACATCCCTGTCTTGTACCACAGCAAAGACCCTTAAACCTCATGACCCAAAAATTTTTAAAAAATGCCAGAAAGCAGTATGATTTGAACCATCATTTTACTTGAACTGGACATTGAGTATCCCTGTCCTGAACGCAGCATGACCCTTAAACCTATCGACCTCCAGATTAAAAAGGGACCTGAAAAAGGAGTCCTTGGAAACCCCCATTTTAGTTAAAAAATGCACATTTACTTTGCCTGTCCTGGACCGCAGTATGACCATTAAATCTGTCTGACCCACAGAATTAAAAAGTGCCGGAAAAAGGGAGTTCTTTCACCACCATTTTAGTTGAACTGGACATTGACCATGCCTGTTCCAGGACCGCAGTATGACCATTAAACCTGTCTGACCCACCGATTAAAAAGTGCCGTAAAAAGGAGTCTTTGAACCACTAAAGAAGGGGTGCAAATTGAATCATTTTAGTTGAACTGGACATTGACTATTCCTGTCCCTGGCCATAGGAACAGCATGAGCCCCAAACCTGCATGACCCCCATAGTTCAAAAGTGCCGGAAAAAGGATCTTTGAACCACCATTTTTAGTTGAACTTGACATTGACTATACCTTTCTGTACCACAGTATGACCATTAAACCTGTCGTGACCCACGATTAAAAATGCTGGAAAAGGAGTCTTTGATCCACCATTTTAGTTGACTGGACATTGACTATACCTGTCCGGGCCACAGCATGAGCCCCAAACCTGCATGACCCCTCAGATATAAAAAGTGCCGGAAATAGGACTTTTAACACAATTTTAGTGAACTGGACATTCTATATATCTGTCCTGTACCGCATTATAACCATTAAACCTGTCCTGACACGACAGATTTAAAAAGTACAGGAAAAAATCAAATAAAGGAGATCTTATGAACACCATTTATGTTGAACTGGACATTGACTATGCCTGTCCATGGACCCGCAGAATGACCATTATAAACCTGTCGTGACCCCACAGATTAAAAGTGCTGGGAAAAGAGTCTTTGAACCACCATTTTAGTTGAACTGACATTGACAACCTGTCCCTGGTAACCAACATCTGTTCAAGGTCTTCTTTGTACCTCCGATTGTACAAATCAGAGGAATATTTGTATCAGCTATTTTGTACAATGCCATTTTTTTTTTAGTAGTTTAATTCTAGAAAACACATTATTTAAAATAGGATGGAATCCACCACGTCATTGTTTCTCTTTTTTTTTGTTAATTGTATTAAATGGGTTGGTCTCACGACATAACTAGCTATTTTAAAGATCTTGCAAAAACAAGCATTTTGCAATATGTGTCCATTAACAGTGCCTACCTATTCCTGTTTTTTGACAGCACCCATCACCCTTTAGCCACTTTTGAGAATTGTGAAGAAACAAATGTCTGTTTAGGAAAACCACTTTTTTAGAATAGGACTGTAGTATAGCTGCATTTTCACAGCAAAAAGCACCCAAAAAATTCAAAACATGACCCTTGAGAGCACTTTGACAATAGGTGATGAACAAATGTCAAGTTAGAAACCACAATTTTTTTAAATATGGACCTGTAGTAATAGCTGCATTTCACAGCAAAATGCCCCAAAATTCAAACATGACCCTTGAGCCACTTTTGACAAGTGTGAAGAACAAATTGTCAGTATAAAGAACCCCATATTTTATAGAATAGGACCTATAATATTGCTGCAATTCAAAGCAGCAATGACCCAAAAAAATTATAAAAATGACGATCTCACCACTGTTAAAAAATTGTGATGGAGAAATATCCACTTAGAAGCCACATTTACATTTTCCAAAGAGAACCCTGATTAATAGCTGATTATCCTCGCAGCAACAGTGACCCCAAAAAATTTATAAATTGACTTTTTTACTCAGATTTTTCAATTTTCAAGAGACCATTCTGTTTTGAAGAGGAATGTGAAGTAGACTGGCAACGTAACAAAGAACTCGGCAATTGGAGCCACAACATATCTAGAGATCCATGCCTGAAATCAACTTTGATGAAGTCAAACGATCAACATTATCAGTGGAAAGCCGGAAGCGATTGTCTGTAATGACTCCTCCAGCAGTCCATGAAGTCCGCTCAGATATGACGCTGGCTGCTGGGCATGACAACACCTCTAAGGCGGGCGACGAGCTCGGGCCATACATCCATTTTGGATACCCAGAAGACGATTGGGTCCAGAACACATCCAAAAACATCGGTGTTTGAAGACAGCAGTTAGTCGTGCACCATATTCTTAAGCTGAACTCTGTGTGTTGGATGTGTGCCCTGCATAACATACTTTGGTGAGGTGGTAAATAAAGATTGCCAGAGGTCACCCATTAGGCCTTCTGCTGACATTGCCTGCTGCTGCTTCAGCTGCCTTGGTTTTGCTGCGGCTACTTGGCACTCTACAGCATGTCACTTCACTGACGTGTTCCACCGTGACATATGAAGAACTTGAATGCAGACAAAACAGATGACTGCCAGTTGATCGAATTCAACAAGGTCTCCATTTTCCTGCAATTTACTCTCTAATTGGGTGGGTGGAAGGAAAGTGCTGATGTATGTTTTTGTACCGGGGATCAATGAGGGGTTAGCCACCCAGTAACTGTTGTTCATTTATGATGGCCTTAATGCGAGATCATGTATGGAAAATGGAGCATCCAAGCACTCATTGAAGCTGTAGCCTTGATTTCCCATCCTCTGGGTCAAGGGGCACTAGCAAACGATCTTCCTCATCTCTTCTCCGCCTCAAATACGGAGCCACATCTTTCCAATCAGGTACGACGGTAGACGTCGTTTCAAGAATACCTCCTCCTCCACCGGTTCCTCCAGCACAGCTTCAACAAGCCCTGACCTTGCGCTCAAGATGAAAGCACCGAGAGTTGATGCCCTCCTTGCACTCGCCCTGGACCACGAACCCACTGCCTAATGAGACCGATAAAATTGTGAAACTGTCGGGGCGTGTGGATTAGAGGAGAGAAAGGCTCCTGTGTTCCGCATCATGTCCGTCTCCTCCTCCTCGATGGCATGACTCTGAATAGTTTCAGAGTGGTCCAACGATTGTTTCCATAACTACTATCACCACAAAGCTCATGCTGACAAGGGTATTGTGTCCGCCTGACCATGTTTGGTGGCTTCTTCAAACTGGCAAGGAATGGCAGAGCTCTTCAACCTGCCACCACTCTCGGTGGCACAACACCCCGAAAAGGAGTGGGGTGGGGTCCGCACCGCTGCTTTTCAGGCCATGAGGTCACTTCGTACTGGCGTAAAGGCATTGCGCTGCTGCCACAAGCGCTGGAGCATGTGAGGGTGGAATTCCAGCGTGTTGCCACGTCAACAATGAGACGGTTGACGGGAGGCCGAGCTGAGCTGCAACGCAGCCAGCGGACGAAGCAGGGTGCGAACGGCGGAAGTGCGAACTCAGCCTCGAGCCTTCCTCAGCAGGCAGTCCAGACCCGGGTAGTTCTTTAGAAATTTCTGGACTGACAAGGGTCATGACATGTGCCAGGCAAGGGATGTGCTCCAGCCTACCGATCTTAAGGGCGGCCAGCAGATTTCGCACACTATCTTGCCTGGCACAAGGTTCTTGTCACCCAGCCAGTGCTCGGTCTCGTTGCGGAGAGTCGTCTACAGCTCCTGACCTGTGTGTGGACGGTCTCGAAGACAGATTAATTTCAACACGGCCTGGTTTTTTTGGGGGCGTGTGCCACCAGAGGACCTTGGGGGAAAAAACCCCCGCCCATCCCCGCGTTTTGAAGAGCGTGCGCCGAGCCGAGGGGCCACCGTAAACCCCCCGAGACAATTTCCCCCCCAGTCCCCAGTTGGGTTTCACAAGATATAGCGGCCTTTCCCTTTTTTACTTGCCATGTGTCGGTGGTCAGGGCTTTTTCCGGGGGCCCCAGAGCAGACCCAAAGCGCTTGGAAAAATTTTAGAAGACACCCTGGCTGGCCAGGGAGGGAAAAAGGCTTTTCGGCAAAAAAATGCCTCTCGGCAAATTTTTAATTGGGGGGCAAAGGGAAGGGGAATGACCCTGGCGGAACCCAAACTGTGTCCAAAAACCCAAAAAGGCAACATTTTCCCAAAGGGAAAAACCCCGGCCAAAGCCGACATTCAGGTTTTGGGTTTGGGATGGTTTGGGTTAAAATGTTTTTTTGCCCCCCAAACTTGGGGAAAACAGAAGGCTGGCTTTAGACTGGCCGCTGTAAAGGTGTGGGGGAGCAAACGCTGGGGGAGAAGGGGTAGGGGGTCCTCTTGGGGGGGTGGAAAATCGGCGGAAAGGTTGGAGGCTGAAGCGGAGACGATCCCTGATCTTGGGCTCGATAAACAAAGGGCAAACTTTAGGAACGCTTGGTGGTGGGAGAGGAAAGGAGGGGGGAGACAGTTTGTGTGACGTAGTTTGGAAGCCCGGCAACGGGGTTTTGGCCATTTTGGGCCCAAATGTTTCCCCCCCAATTTTTAATCATGCTTTCCCCCGCAAAGGGACTAGAAAAAGTGGTGGTGGGTAAAACAACCCAAGATTTCTTTAATTACTGATGCGTTTTCGGCCCAAAAGGGGGCTATGACATCGCCCGAGTGAATCAGAGGTTGCTCAAAGGGGCCCGGCTTGAGAGGGGGCCTGGATCTTTTTTAAAGGCGAAAAAGCGAGGAGCGGGGGTTTTCCCCTGACCCCTGGCCCGGTGGAATCATAACACGGATTCTGCGACCCCCCCCTCCCTTTTTTTAGGGGGACCCTTTTTGCACAACCCCCTGTCTTCCTCCTCGTCCAGTGAAAAAAGCGCTCGCAAGCAAATTTTCCGGAAAAGACCACGTTGGATGAAATGTCGTCATCCATCATCATCCAAAAGGGGACTTGGTTTGTTCCCCGACATTCTGCCCTCCCGGAAACTGCCCGGGGTACAAGCAAAAAGGCACTGCCCAACCGGTTGGATGCCCGGGGAATTTTTTCCGATTGGGCCCGGGTTCCTTCCCTCCTCTGATGGATCATTTGCTGGGGGGTTTAGAGCAGACAAAAAAAACCTCTTTGGCCCCTTTGGGGCTTTGGAAAAAGGCCTTTTGGAAACCCCAAAACCCCATTTTTTCCCTCCAAAAAGGTCTTCAGAAAATTGGGTTTTCCAAAAGGTCCACGAGTTGGGCAAATTTTGGGTGCTTTCCCCTTCATGTTGGGCAATGTATGATGCTGTTAAAAAAAAAATTTTTGGCCGGTTTTCCCGGGGGGGACGAGGGGGTAAGGGCTTTTGGGGTTCTGGGTTTCATTAAACCCTGAAGAACCCGATTTGGGGAGGTTTTGGTTTTCTGAAAATTAACAGGGGGCCCCGACCCAGGAAAAAAAAGGGGTGACGGCCCGCAACCCGAGGGTCCTGAAATGCTTTTTTTCGCCAGGGACTGGATGGGGCACCTCCTCTCAAAACCTTTTTTTCCCCCCATGTCCCCACCCCCCCCCTTTGCTCGCTTTTCCACCTGCATTTCGCTCCCTTTTTCAGAAAGAAATAATTTTTAAAAAAGTAAGGGGAAAAGTTTTTAACAGTCTCTTTTTGAAAAACGGCAAATTTACAGCCCATTTCTTAAAAACTCTCTAATTTTTCCCACAGCCAAAATAGGATTTGAAACTGAAAAGTTTTTTTGCGAATAAACCCGTAAAAGCGGGCTTTGGGGGAAGGAAAACCCTAAGACAAAAATTTAACTTTTTCTTCCTTCAGTCCCAGGGTTTATAATGCCAAGTAGGCTTTATAGTTTTCAACAAAATATCATACCCAAATGCGCTAAACCCGCGCCCAAAATGGAAATTTAACCCCAGCGCAATAAAAACATTCAGAAATTTTCAGGGAAGAGAAATTGCGGTTTTTTTCAACAAAGACAAACGAGAACAGTTACTAGAGAATTTTTCTATCAGAATTTGGGCGTACAGGGGGGCCTATTTGAAAAAAAACAATTTGGGCCCCACCACGTGCAATCAGCTTTTAAAAAAATTTTAAAAGGATAACAAAAAGGTGTTTTTGCACCATTTAAAAACAACCCGCGGGGACGACAAAATTGCTGTATTGAAATTTAATTTCCAAAGGGGGCTCTATGAACAAAACCCGGGGCCCCCACCAAATTTAAAAAAACCCTATTTGGGAAAAGTTTTCGGAAATTTAAAAGGGAAATTTTTTTCACCTATAAAATTTCCCTGCCCGGGGACAAAAAAATTGCTTTTATTCAAATTTTAAATGCAAGGGGCTTATGAAAAAAAACTTTGGGGGGCACAAAAGTGAAAAAAAAAAACCTATTTGAAAAAGTATACGGTAATAAAAAAAAGGGTTTTTTTTTTTCACCCATAAATTTCAACCGTGGTGACAAAATTTTGTATTCAAATTTAAAAACCAAAATTTACCTATAAAAAAAAAAGTGGCCGCACCAGGGGAAAAAAAAAAACCTAATTTTAAATTTTATAAAGGTAAAAAAAAGGCGTTTTTTTGCACCTTAAATTTCACCCTTTCGGTGAAATACCAAAAATTGCTGTATTTTAAATTTAAAAAGCAAGGGGGTTAATGGGAACCCAAAAATGGGGCCCCCCTAAAGTTAAAAAAACCCTAAATTTTAAATGTATAACGGATAATAAAAAGCTTTTTTTGCACCATAAATACAAATGTGGGTTGAAAAAATTGCTGTATTCAAATTTAAAACCCCAAGTTGAAATCTATAAAAAAAAAATGGGCCCCCCACCAGTGAAAAAAAACCCCCTATTTGAAAGTTTTATGGATAATAAAAGGCGTTTTTTTGCACCTAAAAAATAAAACCTTTCGGTGGCTACAAAATTGCTGATTTTAAATTTTAAAAAGCAAGGTTGGGTCTATGGGAAAAAAACTGGGCCCGAATAAAGTTAAAAAAAAAAACCTATTTGAAATGTATACGGATAATAAAAAAACGTTTTTTCCCTAATTTAAATTTCACCTGTTTGGGGAAAAAATTGCCTGTTTCAAATTCAAATCAAGGTTTGGGCCATGAACAAAAAATGGGGCCCCCCAAAGTGAAAAAAAAACCTTTGAAATGATACGGGGAAAAAAAAAAGGCCAAATTTTTTGGGACCTATAAAACACCTCGGGGACACAAAATTGCTGTATTAAATTTAAGTGCAAAGTGGCTTCATGAACAAAACTGGGCCGCACCAAAATGAAAAAAAAAAACCTATTTGAAAGTAAACGGGGTAATAAAAGGGGTTTTTTGCACCTATAAATTTCACCGTGGTTTAGACAAATTGCTGTATTCAAATTTTTAAATGCAAGGTTCCCCATGAACAAAACTGGGCCGCACCAAAAATGAAAAAAAAAAACCTATTTTTAAATGTATATGGATAAAAAAAAAGGCGTTTTTTGCACCTATAAATACAACTGCAGTGATGACAAAAAATTTTTTTTAATTTAAATTTTAAAATTTCAAAGGGGGCTCTATGAACAAAACTGGGGGAGCACCCAAAATGAAAAAAAAAATATTTGAAATTTATACATTAAAAAAAAGGCGTTTTTTTGCACCTATAAAAAAACACCTGGGTTTTACGACAAAATTGCTGTAAATTTAAAAAAAAATTTCCAAGGGGGCTCAATGAACAAAAAAATGGGCCGCACCAAAAAAGAAAAAAAAAACCTTTTTTGAAATGTATATGGGATAAAAAAAGGCGGTTTTTTTTCAACCAATAAATACACCTGCAGTTTTCGACAAAATTCTGTATTCAAAAATTTTAAATGAAGGGGGGTTCCCAAGAACAAAAACCTTTGGGGCGCACCAAAGTGAAAAAAAAACCCTTTTTTAAAGTATTTCGGATAAAAAAAAGGCCCTTTTTTGCACCTATAAATACAAACCCGCGGTGACTACAAAAATTGCCTTTTATTTTAATTTAATTTCAAGGTGGCTCTATGGGAAAAAAACCCGGCCGCACTAAAATGAAAAAACTAATTAAATTTTGTTCATATAATAAAAGTTGATTTGCACCTATCAAATACCCTGCATTACTAAAAAGAACTGTATCCCAAAATAAAAAGGCCGCACAAAATACAAGTAATATTTCACCAAAAACTTCCAAAAGCTGTTAATCAAAACCCTTGCAATGCCCGGGTCAAAAGGGCCCGTCGGGGTGCACCCCCAATTTTCCCTCTGCTTTCAAAACCGCCTTGCCGGGCCCGTCCCGGGCTTTTTTTCGCCCCCCGGCCCCCCCCTTCCACCCCCCTCCCCCGCGGGGTGTACAAACTAGATTTTTCCCCTTTTTTATTCTCAGCCAAGTAACTTAAAAAAAAGAAAACTCTAATCTTTCCTTTAAATTTTTAAAGTTCACAGCTAAAACAATAATTGTCTGTGGAAACAAAAAAGAACCCGTTTCGCGAGTTTTTTTTGAAAATGACCCGGCACCACGTTCCCGCTCTTATGATTTCACAGACACAAACTGCATGAACAGGAAAAGGGGGGTTTTAAAGAAAAAAAAGGTCATGTTTAAATTTTCCCTCCAAACACAAACCCTAAAAAATCCCAGTCATTCGTCGCACACCCCAAACCACCCTGCTCTCTTCTCTAAACTGATTTTCTGGCCCCAAAATTTTACAGGAAGCTCTGAAAATTTGGGGTGTAAATTTAAAAGATTATTCGAAAATTTAAACCAAAAATTAATTGGTGAAACGAAAAATGAAACCCAAAATTTTAAAAAAGTGCCGATTTAAATTTTTCGATAAAAATCGCCAACCCCTTCTCTTTTGTATCCACCTTCCTCCCCCCCCCTGGCCCGGCCCTAAAGGAAAATTATTCCGGGCATTTTTTGGTAACACTGCATTGGGCCCCAATGAAAATACACAGTGGGGGTTTGAAAAACAAGGGGACCAAAGGGGAGCAAATTGAAGATGCAAAAAAAGGGCCCGTATTGGGTAAAAAACTTTATATTTTTAATAACATTATTTTTAAAATTTTCCAAATGTTCAGAAAAAAGGGCCCTTTTGGCGCAATTGCCCGTTTTTAAAAAACCCCTTTTAAAAAAGCAAAAAAACAAACAATTTTTAATTTTAACTGTAAAAAGAAGAGTTCTAAAACCAAAATTTTAAAAAAACTTGAATGTTTTTAAAAAAAAATTTAAAAAATTGATCTAATAAAGGGTGGGGGAAAATAAAAAAGCCAGGGGGGAATTTTTTTTAAAATTTTAAAATTTTACAATGTAAGGGGTTTCTGTCCCTTCTGATTTTCATTTGAAATGCTTTTTTGTCATGGGGTTCCGACCCGGGGGAATTTTGTCTTTTGGGTTTTCTAGCGCACTTGCGCGTTTTTTATCTTACTCTGTGATGGGTGGGTCCGGGAAGTGCCCCATTGCCACAAAATGCGTCCCTTTTTTTTTCCCCCCCTTTTTCGGACAGCACCCTTTTTCCCTGGCTGAGAGCGAAACATTTTTTCTGGGCATGCCCCAAGCTCTGGGCCCCTACAGCCATGCCCTCTCCTAGTTCCTTTTGCCACTTCCCAGCCCAAGCCCCTTTACTTTGGGTTTGGGCAAATGTTTTTTATGCCTAGGAAAGTCTTTAGAGGCCATTGTTTTTGTTAAAGGGGTTTTGGGGGCATGCCTTCTGTATACGTCACTGGCTGCCAATCTTTTTTTTCTCCGGAGAGAAAACATTACCCTCCAATGGCAGTATGGTCTTAAGACTGCATTTCGACAAGCCCCAGGGCACCCAATTTAACACAAAATGCGGGGTTTCTTTTTTTTTTCTAAAGAACATTATGCCCCCCCTTTTTAAACCTGATGCGAAGGGGGGGGTCAAGTTTTTGAAAAGAGGGCAGACCTTTTTAAAAAAGCTTTTCCCCCCTCATTTAGCAAGTGTTTTAAAACACTTTTTAAACCGAACGGGAAACTTCATTTTGTGTTATATTTTATTTTAAAATTTTGGGGCTTTAAACACAATTTTCTTTGAATTTCCCTGTCGGATGCAAAAAAAAACCAATGGAAAGTGGTTTTAAAAAAAATTTTTTTTAAAGGCATTTTTAGTGCCAAGCGATTAAAGTGTTTAAAAAGTCCCAAAAAAGGGTTTTAAAACAAAAAGGACCCAAATTTACATACAAAATAGCCAAATTCCCCATTATTATGATGACCAGCTAACAAAAAAGTTAAAGCCCTTTTGCCTTGGACTGCAGCTAGAAAGGGCCCGAGAAAAGACTCAATAAGGGCCGGGGAGGGGGAAACAGGGAAACTTAGCATGCTTACGCATCCCAAAGCGCTTTGGGGGGTGCATGGGAAAGGGGGATTTAATTTGAGTTTTAAAAAAATGATAAAGGTGGGGCCCCCAGATGTTTAAATTTGGGGGCAAATCAGGGGAAAAAAGGGGTCCAGGATAATACTTGGAAGTCTTAGTCATGCTCTTTCAACCAATGCTGGCATTTCTAGCCATGTGACATGTCACATTTTTTGCAACTCTAGTAAATTGTCCTTTTTATAAGACATATATACATGTGTTTCAACTGTATATGTATATACACATATACATATATAGTATGTGTATATGTGTTTATATGTAACTGGAGAAGCTAGGGCCCCATAGCAAACTAGGTAGCTATAGGACCCCATATAGGCAGTCAAGCAGGGATTAGGTAGAGTTTGGGTCTCCATATAGACATGCAGAGTTTAGGAGCTATAGGGCCCCATATAGATAGGCAGAGTTTAGGTAGCTATACGGCGCCATATAGATCAGTAGAGTTTAGGTAGCTATAGGGCCCTAAATAGATAGGCAGACAGGGTATAGGGGCCATATAGGTAGGAAGGCAGGGTTTAGGTAGCTATAGGGGCCACATATATAGGCAGGGCTTAGGTAGTCTATAGGGGCCATATATGTAGGCAGGCAGGTCTTAGGGTAGGCTATAGGAGCCCCATACAGGCAGAAAGGGCTTAGGGTAGGCTATAGGGGCCCCATACAGGCAGGCAGGGCTTAGGGTAATCTATAGGGGCCCATACAGGCAGATAGGGCTTAGGGTAATCTATAGGGGCCCATATAGGCAGGCAGGGCATAGGGTAGGGTATAGGGGCCACATATTGGCAGGTAATTTCTAGGGTAGTGTATACAGGCCCCATTTGGCAGGCAGGGTCTAGGGTAGTGTACATGGGCCCCATGTAGGCAGGCAGGCTCTAGGGTAGTGTATAGGGGCCCTATATAGGCAGGCAGGTTTAGTTCAGGGTTCATTAATGTTAAAAAAATAAGAAATCACTTACTCACCTGTCTCTCGCTCCCTCGCAGCTCAGCTCCCGGCCATTCTGTGCTCGCGCAAGCGAGCCCACGTCAGCACTGTGCACCAGCGCCTGCGCCTAGCAGGCAGATTAGCAGTGCGGAGCTCTGTCAACACAGAGAGGTGCTCCTCTCTGTTAACACCGGACAGTCCTGCCTTTGAACGCTCAGGCTGGAAGGCCCAGGCGTTCCGAGGCAGTATGCGCCGGGCCCCGCAGTTCCGCCCTGCTGGCAGTGAACTGGTATATTCACTGCCGGCGGGCGCAGGACCCGAACTACCGGGGCAGCAGATGTAGTAGCAGCTACGTCCTCTAAGGTCTGGGCCCCGTGGTAGCTGCTACATCTGCTACCCCGGTAGTTACGCCCCTGTGTATATGAACACACACACACGCCTCGCTCACACCTGCTTTTTCAGCTTTACCCATACATTTTCAATAGGATTGAGATAAGGGCTTTGTGTTGGCCCCTCCAACACATTGATTTGGTTTTCTTTAAGCCACTTTGTAACCTCTTTGGCAGTATGCTTTTGGTCATTGTCCATTTGGAAGACCCATTTCAGCCCAAACTTTAACATCCTGGCTGATGCCTTGAGATATTGCTCCAAAAAGATGTGGTTAGGTCAGCACCGAAGTCCTCATATAGCAATATTAGGGAGGTAATGCAACAGACCGTGCAAGGCAAGTCAGCCCAACACTCGCCTCATAATATCCAGGAAAATGTGCCGCACGGACGTCAGCATAAAATTCCTCCTTTATTAGAATCAAAAAAGTACAAAAAAGAGCAACGTTTTGGCTCCAAACAGTGAGCCTTTTTCAAGCAAAATATATACAACCAAAGTGCCAATATATATATATATAACATAGGTGTGCATCATCACCTCCGTGGCCGGCGCGAGATGTGATCCGAATTACTCATGCTTTATCCTCATCCTTCTGGAAATTGTCCTCACTAGAAATTATTTTCTGGTTGGGGAGAAATTCTTTCTACAGAAGCGTGGTACTGCCATGGGGTCCAATGTGGCCCCCACATATGCGAACATCTTCATGGCAGCTGTTGAGGATGAATACATATATCATTCTGGTTTTTCGGGTTACATCCTGCGCTGGTGACGCTATATAGATGATGTATTTTTGATATGGACGGGTCCTTGTTAAGAACTGGAATTGTTTCATTTATTTCTTAATCAATGCAGACCAGGCCTACAATTTACCAAAGTAATGTAAAAATCATCTTTACAATTTCTGGATACTATTGTATACGTGAGAGGTATGAGGTTGGAGACAGGTCTTTTTGTGAAGGAGACGGACAGGAACAATTTACTGTTGTATGATAGCTATCACCCTAGGCACATGTTAAATTCATTGCCCTGGAGCCAGTTACTAAGGTTTAGAAGAATAGTTTCTGAGGACTCTAGGTTAGAGGAAAGAGTTGAGGAAATGTGTAACAAATTGGTGCGGAGAGGCTATCCGAAAAAATTGTTGAGAAAACATAAAGTACGTTTAAGGGGAGTGAACAGGAATGAAACCTTAAGTGCACAGGGGAAGAAACAGAGCAAACGTATACCCTTTGTCTCTACGTACAGTTCAATGGGTCCTAAAATAGCGGAAAATTTGAGGAAGGATTGGCACTTGTTACAAAGAAGTTTTCCTGATATCTTAGAATTCTCAGAAGTCCCTATGATGGCATATAGGAGGAGCAGTAATTTGCGTGACAAATTGGTTAAGTCAGACTTGCCAACAATCTCTGGAATGAGACAAACCTTTCTTGCTCCACCTAAGTTGGGAAATTTTCCCTGCTTAAATTGCAGTAATTGCAATAACATGATTAAAGGGGATACATTTCATCTCCCACAATCAGGGAAACCTATTAGGATTAGGGGCAGATTTACATGTCGTACATCTTATGCCATATATATGATCGCATGTCCATGTAGTAAAGTCTATATTGGTGAAACAACAATGGAAGTGAGAGAGAGGATCAATAAGCAAAAGAGTACCATACGTCGGAAAATGCTTGATTTACCGGTTGCCCGACATTTCATCGAGTGTAATCACTCTGTCTCTCAGTTGAGATTCAGGGTGATTGATCATGTCCCTCCCCTTAGACGGGGAGGGGATAGGGAGAAACTTTTGATGAAGAAGGAATTAAAATGGATTTTTGAGTTGAAATCCTTATATCCATCTGGTCTAAATCTTGAATTCAACACTAATAAGATATGAATGATTACTTTTTCTGTATATATACAGTGCCTTTATTCGTTTTTAATTTGTTTTTAGATTCACCTTATTTCACAATTTTTGATGTCACATTTTATATTTTATAGGATGAAGACACTAAGTAGGAACATTCTGACAGACTGCCATACTTTTTTATGCGACTGACATTTGGTGATATATTGTGATGAAGTCGTATATGTCAACAGTAGCCTTATACTTCAGATATACGACAGTTATTACTGTGAAGTGCTAAGGGACCAGGACATGCACCGGGAGATGTTGTGCTTTCCCACTTGTTCACACGATGTGTGTTATGAGTGGTGATAAGCGCCCCTGCTATATGGAGATACTTGTCGTATTTTATGATATGGATCCCCTGTAAAGCAGTGGAGTCATCAGGTGGTGATATGTTACCTGTGGGCCCAAGTATTGCCTTGATTAGGATGCGCTATTATGTGCATACTAATTTGTTGTGTATAACTGATATATGTTTAAATAAAGAAGTCAGGCCACATTTAAATCCATGCAGGATGTTGGCAATAGACAGGCGCACTGAGCGAATGAAGTCAAATGACTAGGGAGTCTGCGCGCCCGTAGTGGACATGCGCAGTGGTGGTTGTGATGACGCTGTGCTCTATGACGATCTGATATGCGCACTAGCGACAGGAGGACGCCGTGCAGCATGGCAAGTCATTAGGATGTCCCACTTTGTAAGTTATGCTATTATTATTGGTTTTATTATAGACTAATGCTTGTATCACTATTGAGTTGTACATGAGAGGACACACCTCTTTCATTTATGATGTACTGTGATAGGTCACGGAGGTGATGATGCACACCTATGTTATATATATATATATATATATATTGGCACTTTGGTTGTATACATTTTGCTTGAAAAAGGCTCACTGTTTGGAGCCGAAATGTTGCTCTTTTTTGTACTTTTTTGATTCTAATAAAGGAGGAATTTTATGCTGACGTCCGTGCTGCACATTTTGCCTTGAGATATTGCTTCAGTATTGCCACATAATCTTCTTTCCTTGTGATGCTGTCTCTTTTGTGAAGTGCACCAGTCCTTCCTGAAGCAAAGCAACCCCACAACATGATGCTGCCACCTTCATGTTTCACAGTTGAGATGGTGTTCTTAGGCTTCCAAGCTTCTCTCTTTTTCCCTCCAAATGTAACAATGGTAATTATGGCCAAAAAGTTCAATTTCAGTTTCGTCAGACCACAAGACGTGTCTCCAAAAACGTAGGTCTTTGTTCCTGTGTGTATTTTCAAACATTTCTCTGGCTTTTATATGTTTCTTTGGAGTAATGACAGAGTGGCCTTTGAGCCCATGTTGATACAGTACTCCTCGTTTCACTGTGGATAATGACGGAATCTTACCAGCTTCCACCAGCATCTTCACAAGGACTTTTGCTTTTGTCTTTGGGTTGATATGCACATGTCGGACCAAAGGACATTCATTCCTGAGACACAGAACCTGTCTCCTTCTCCTTGGTATGATGGCTTGAAATTCCCATCTTGTTTGTACTTGCATATCATTGTTTGTATAGATGAATGAGGCCCCCTCAGTTATCTGGAAATTGTACCCAGGGATGATCCAAACTTGTGTAAGTCCATAGTTCTTTTCCTGATATTTTGGCTGATTTCTTTAGACTTCCCCAGAATGTTACACACAGAAGCAGTGTATTTCTGGTGTGCATTAAAAAAAAAAACATCCAAATGTGTGTCTCTTATTAACTCAGATGTTACCAATAAACCAGAATCAGAAGCTTCCAAATACATGACATCATTATACGGGCTGTCCCAAATTGTTTAAAGGCATAGTAATCATAGTTTTATGTAAATTTTTTACTTTGTAGAAGGTGATACAAATGCCTTAAAAAATTCTCTCTCTTTCTCATTATTCTGGCATTTGGCAAATATAAATAACTTTGGTAATCCTAATTCACACTTAAAATGGGTAAGGTTTATTCTGAGTTCATGCCAGATAGTGATAAAAACATGCACATGTGTCTTTTTATATATTGTATGTAAAACTTCTGGTTTCAGCTGTATATCTATATTATCTATCTATCTATCTATCTTATGTCATATACTAATATATATACTATCATTATACTATATATAGTATATATATTATTATATAATATATATTTATATACATATATATATATATATAAATTATATTATAAATTATATTATATATATATATATACAT
Source organism: Phyllomedusa bahiana (assembly GCA_025379985.1). Taxonomy (NCBI): domain Eukaryota; kingdom Metazoa; phylum Chordata; class Amphibia; order Anura; family Hylidae; genus Phyllomedusa; species Phyllomedusa bahiana. Next base: position 125,952 of record JAODAL010004306.1, read on the forward strand.
GTGTGTATATATATAGATATGATATATATAGATATATATATATATATATAGATATTGTGGCAGAGCGACCTATGGTAATCACATGATCCTGCCACTAGAGGGTGTGCAGCATGAGACCTTAAAGCGACACGCCACCAAGGGTATCTGGCCTTGGCGGGTTATGAGCCAGCTATATGAGTTGTCAGCCGCAATAAGCGGTAGGTAACTGTGTACAGTTAGCCTTTTCTGGGTCGGCTCTTATTGGAAGTAGACAACATGTTGGGTGGGTGTCTACTCCCCATGTTCGTATTGGATAGGTCTCTGGAGACCTATTAAAGGCCTCCTGCTCCAGGTGATCAGGTAGTGTGGTCTGCTACCTGCAAGTGGAGCGACAGTGAGGAAGGCTCTTACCCACAGGCTTGAGGCAAGCAGGTGGCTGCCTTCAAGAAGCTGGACCTAGCAGAGGCTGGTAAAAGTATTTGTGGCGCTGGCAGTAGACCAAGTCCACAGTTAGTGAGGGACTCATTTTATATATAGCTAGTAGCCGAACGGCCGAGGATTTTGTTTGTTTCTGGTTGTATCTGTACTGTCCTTGCCTGAAGAGGAAATAAAGCTGGCTGAAGCCAGAAAGAGGAGCCTGGTGTCAGTGTGACATATATTGGAATGCCAGCCCGCTTACTAAAAATGATCCTAGAGCTAAGCAACCCCGGGATGATCCAGGATGGCGTCCAGACAAGAGTACAGCAAATACGCACATTTATAATATATACACAGTGGAGTCACATTATTATGACCACTTCCTGCTCTCAACATTTTTTCTTGTGCTAGCCTGGTGGGTATATAAGTTGTGTAACAGGCTGTCTGCACATAAGTAATTCAGATATCCCTAATGGCTAAAGAGCTATCTATGTCAGATGCAGAGAGATGGTGATTACATTTCATGTATAACATAAGGATGAAATGTGTGCATTGTATGTGCTGCATGTTAAGAAAAGTATATTTTGGCTTGCAGTTATACATTTGTTGGATGTGCTTCAGAGCATGAGATAAATAACTTTTTGTCTATGTATCTTTAGTCCCTCTCCAGAATTTTGGATTCAGAGCTTCCTTCAGCATAAATGCTAAAGACACATACAATTGAGTTTTAAATCTAAAAAATCCTCAGAGTAATGTTCCTCTTCTTCAGTCTTTATCTTGTTAACTGCTCTCTCCACAATCCTTAGCAGCTTCTATGGTGTTTTAAGGTGTAAGGTTTAATTAAAAAAAAAATACTCAAATTTAAATAGTTCCATGTTCATAGTTAAAATACTTTACCAAAATGTACTTGGAAACTATTAGTTAGTGTTTTAATAAGGGCTGTCCATGCAGATTTCCACAATCTATTTCAGAAGCCAAAACATATGGATGTGTTGGCTTCATTGAATACACTAAGTCTCCCAACAGGATATTGAGGTTTCACACAGTCATTCAAGTTTCCAATGAAAGTTGCCCACCAGAGTTCATTTGATACCTTTAACATTTCCTGGGAGCACTTGGATTGGATTTGAAAGAACATTCACATTAAAAATCTAAGACCCTCCCAACACTCAGGTCATTGTGTCAGGTAGCTTGCATTTGATGTCCTACTGGCTAAATTAAAGTAAAATGACTGATATACACAAATTGTATATGGTATAAATCAAGACTGGGACAAGTATTCGGGTACCCTAGGCAAATAAGGCATGTATCTCTCCCCCTCATCCCCTCTCTCCCAATGTAAAATTCGATCCATTCCATACCTCTTTGTGCCCCTTTCCTGTCTGGAATGAAGTGAAGCCCTAGGTTTGCCTACCCGTCATCCTGGCCCTGGTATAAATGCATTATACTGTATATGGTACATAACTTCTTTACTTATCCATAGAATTTTGTATCATCATTAAGATGATCATTGCTGACCAATCACATGGCATTATGGGAAAGGAGCTGAGAAGCTGAAGCGCCCTCTATTGGATGTAGCAAATCCTCAATTTGCTTTTGACCCACTGAGTCTTGAGAAAGCAAAAGGGATATGAGCCAAGCCAGTATCACTCATCTGCATACAGCGCTATTTTGGGGTTTTGCCCCTCATCAGTGCAGAGCGATACTGGCTGGCTGGTTGGAGGCAATGAGTGGCTTAGAAAGGGGACCATCTCTTCTTAGGGAGAGCACCATACTGAACAAAAGATTTAAGTCCACAGGAAGAGATTGTTTCATGAAATTGCATGCAGGCTGAAGCCAAGTTGCTACTGGGCAATTCTTCTTCTCTAGACATTAAAAAGATTTCACCACTACTTCATTAAGAGAGAATTGGAGAATACAAAAGCTATCACTTTATTACACCTTAATTTAAATCTCACCACCGCAAGTGGGGTAAAAACTGGGGAGTTACGCTGAATTTGTAAAATTTGGGATCTTGCCTAGCTTCCCACAGCCTGACAGAGTCCGTATTGCCGTAGTTATTAGAAGTAGTAGGTTGTGCCAGTTAGTGTTTACTATTGTTCACATATGTGCATGCACAAAATCCGGATTAGGATTAAAAGAAATATAATAAGTAAACAGATGTTAAAAGGTTATGCTATATAGGGTTATAGTGGTATATTTAGGCAATATTTCTCATGTTAATTTTGAATTGTTTTTTTTGTGGTTTTTAAACATTATTGTGTGTCTGTCTCATTGATCACGTGTCTAACTAGTGTTCAAATGGAATTTGAGTCCATAGCACAGGTGCACTTGACAAAGGGGGTGTTTTCCCCAAAACGACATGCACCACTCACAACTTCGTGAAAGAGCTGGTCTTTAGGTCCGCGTACTTCAAGTGGTTTGCTGATTAAGAACGATTCTATCTGAATGTTTGTATCCGCAGGCCGATGAATAATACAGTGAGGATCCATTAGGACTAAGTGAAACCGCATGTTTGATATTTAAATTTTGTACTTTTTATATACACTACCACTAGATGGACTATTATTATAAGTCTAAGGAGCAATAAAAATAGTTTATGCACTTTAAGAAGATGTAATGATTACTTGGTGACCTTTTTGTTTATTGATGTCTAGAATTGGAGAATACAACATGTCTAATTTAGAGAAAAACATTTCATTAGTAAGTTATAAACAACCGTGGATTCTTTTTTCCAGATATGTACAATACAGTAGCGAAAACCTTTATTAAAAACATTATTAAAATCATCTCAAAAACACTCTACAGTCAGTGGAGACATGGCCTGACATTAATTGAATACATGGAAATTCTAATGTCAAACAAATTTCAGCACTCAAGAATATAACATGATTGATTGTCTTTTCTAGTACATTTTTATAAGATTAAAATGTATTTGAATGATAGATTTAATTCTGTTAAAACATTATTACTCACCTGAGACTGGTGAACATATGGACAGCTGCAAGAAAAAGAAAGTGGAATGATATGATCTCTGCATTGATTACTAATAAAATGCGATCTGATTGTTATTTTGATAGTTACAGAAAATCTATTCTAATAACATACAAACAGCTATACTGTTCATGTCTTTTATATAGTGTATTGAATGACCATCCAAAGTGTACGGGAAAAAGTAAGTGAACCCTTGAATTTAGTAATATGTAGATCCCCCTTTAGCAGCAATTACCTCCATCAAACGTGTCCTTTTGTGCCATTCCTTCCCATAAGTTCATCAATATTTCTGGAATTCCTTAAGTACACAGTCCTCTTCAGGTCATGCCACAGCAGCTCCATAGGGTTAAGGTCAAGACTTTGATTTGCTCTGTGGGGCAAGAAGCCCACAGCCAAGATTTCCCTCACTGTTTCCAGCATTGTTAGAAACTTAAAGTTCTGCACTGGTTCTTTGATGTCTAAACTACTAACCTTCGCTCTCGCCAAGGACTGCACATCAGTGTATATTTAAATAAATACTTATCTTGTCTGCTGCTTGCCCTGACCTATTGCCTAATTAACATGACAGTACTCTGTATGCCATGATTTGTTGCCTGTTTGACATCTACTGCCTGATTCATATGTACCACATCCAATAGAATCAGCTGTTGCTTTTGGAGACTGCATTGAGTGGAACGACTGGGGAACCCTTGCAGACTAAGGGACTCGTTAAACTCTGCTCTTCTGTGTAGCTATGTCATCAAGTCCATATGTGGCCAGTGGTTTGACCTTCACCTACAGGAAGTCAGTGTCCAGGTCCTGAGGCAGCAATCCAGCCCTGAACCAGGATGCTTCCTTCACCATGCTCTACAGTTAGAATGAGGTTTTGGTTTACTGTCTAGTTTTCTTACACAGGAGTGTGCATTTGTGCTGAAGAGTCCACTATCCCTTCTGTACATAGAACTTTGTTCAGAAGCATTCTGGAACATCTAGACCAGTGTTTCTCAACTCCAGTCCTCACACCCACCAACAGGTCATGTTTTCAGGATCTCCCATAGAATGCATGGACAATAATTAAGTCACCTGTGCAGCATAATTAAATCACCTGTGCAATATTAAGGAAATCCTGAAAACGTGACCTGTTGGTGGGTCTTGAGGACTGGAGTTGAGAAACACTGATCTAGGAGGTCTTAGGCCAACTTGTGACAAGCTGCAAAATCCTATGTTTGGAGGAAAGAAAGCACTGCACATTAATACCAAAAACTCCTCCAATCTGCAAAGCATTATGGACGTGGAATCATGATGTGGTTCTATTCTACTGTCTCAGGGCTTTGGTTCTCTTTGCCCGGATCTTTATTTATTTATTTTTTATTCATTAGGTCCACTGTTAGCTACAATGTATAAAAAGACGTTGTTGATGTAATGTGTTTTATATGGGTGTGTTTTATACAGTTTATTGTTATTGTTATGTGTGTGGCAGTAAGTGAAGACGTTTTGTTTGGAACATCATCTCTTACTAATGCATGCACTATAGAAGTGCTGGCTGGCCTGCTGATTAGCACGCATGCGAGCTAGTCAGGAGACCTTCGCTGTTATAGTATAGCTGCCCACTCCCCATCTGGATCGCATTGTCACACTACTTTGTAGAGTCTGACCAGGGCAAATCCAAGGCTAAATTGCACTCAGGGTGGAGTGAAGAAATTTCTCCCCCACCTTAACATGTTGCCCAATGCTGAAACACATTGCATTGTCATCAACCAGAGCCCGAATATACAAAAAGCTATAACACAAAGTTCTATTTATAAAACTACTAAATAATAGTCATACAGTTACCAAATAACACTGCTACACAAAATGAGAATCCCAAGGCTAAGATTACCAATATCCTAGTAAGGCCACATATCATCACCACGTAGTGATCGAATAATTCTGCCACACCATGACCACATGATCACTACAACATAGTGGCTGAATAATACACCATACCACTACTGAATGTAAACCATTATACTACAACCATTATTACTGGCATACAATGACTGTACAGTTGTAGATACCAGTTATACACAGGCTCTGCAGACATATAAGTGATTACAGCAAAGTTACAACCAGTGACTCACAGGGGACATCTCTGATGAGTTATTCTCTTAACTAAGGAGTTGTTTTCTTTCCCTTTTTCTTCTCCATCTGCCCCAGATCACCATGACATCTTCTCTCAGCTATGACTCTTCACTGTAGAATTTATAAAACAAACATCTTAGACTCCTCATTTTTAGAGCATCTTCCTACCAATTCTGATCTCTGTAGAAACACCCCATCTATAGTGACCCAAATGGTAGTAATGACCCCCTTGTGCCTATTGTGGAAGGCTCCTAAAGACCCTCCTTAACCTTGTTCTGCAGTTTCCAAATTAATCAATAATTCATAATTAAGACATATGCATATGAATGAAAAGAGATGCTGACACAGTTGTCAATGCAAATCTTCTGGTTTACTACCCCTGTAGGTAGTTAAATGCTCCCTGTAGGTAGGTATATGTCCCTTGTAGATAAATACATTCCCTCTGTAGGTAGATATAGCCCCCTGTAGGTAGGTATATGCCCCCTGTAGGTAGTTAAATGCCCCCGGTAGGTAGGTATATGTCCCCTGTAGCTAAATACATGCCCCCTGTAGATGGAGATATGCCCCCTGTAGGTAGGTATATGCCTTCTATAGAAAAAACAAAAAAAATAGCGAAAAACGCTCACCAGAGGATGCAGGCAAATGGAGGTTTGCAATAAATCCTTCTACGCACGGTGCTAGTGGAAACAAACATCTGGCTGTAGATGTTCCAGCAATAGGGATATGTAAAGAAAAGGTTCCGGCACTTGTGCTCCAGATATGGATTCAGTAGAAAAAAACGAACTTTACTGGAGCAAAGTTAAAATCACATTAAAAAATACATTACTGAGTTTACGCGTTTCACGCCAGTATCATGGCTCTTAATAGTATGCCTCCTATAGGTAGGTACATGCCCTCTATAGGTAGGTACATGCTACCTGTAGGTAGATCTATGCCCCCTGTAAGTAGGTATATGCCCCCTGTAGGTTGATAAATGCCCCCTGTTGGAAGGTATATGCCTCCTGTAGGAAGATATATGCCCCCTGTAGGTAGGTATATGCCCACTGTAGGTAGGTATATGCCCCCTGTAGGTAGATATTTGCCCCCTATAGGTAGATATATGCCCCCTGTAGGTGGATATATGCCATCGGTAGGTACGTATTTGTTCCCTGTAGGTAGTTAGGCAGGTGTAAAGGGTAAAAAGGAATTTATAAAAGCTACTCACCTCTCCATGTTCCCCCGCAGCACCACTAGCTCCCGGGACATTAGGCTTCCGGCCTAGGAGACCCCGCGATTCAGGGGGAGTGATTCAAACCTTGCATCACGCCCCCTGCGATACTGATGTGCATATACAGTGCTAATTAAGTGCTGTATTTACGATCGAGAAGGCAGGTATGGTAACGAACCGTCTTGCCTTTTCCCTGTAGATGCAACTGCACAGTTAGTATGCAGCTAACTCTGAACGGTTATTTTAAAACAGCCAAGCAGAGTGAGATAGTAATCACCGGGTCTGGCAGGCCATTCTGCCCTCCCCTCCTCCCTCAGTGAGCGATGCTGAGGCGTCCCCCTTGGTGAGTAAGCCCAAGGCGACTGCCCTCATTGCCTGTCCCTAGCAACGGCCCTGAGTGTGGGCAGCTACAATATATCATCAACGGCTTCTTGACTAGTGTGCATGCACACTAGTCAGTAGGCCAGCCGGTGCTTCTATAGGGTATGTATGCAGTAGAAAAGGGTGGTGTTCCGAATGTCTAATCCCTTGATAATAAAAATAAAGGGATAAAATACACCAATATAAAACACATTAAATAAAGTCTCCATATTCATTGCAGCCCATAGTGAGCCTAATTAGTAAGAAAAAGCAAAATAAACGCATAACTGCTTTAAGGAAACAATGTAGAGCAAGACCTCAATCGGAATAGATTTTGGGTAATCCAACAAAATTTTGAACTAAAGCAACCTAAAGCCTAATTTGATCTAAAGTAAATCAACTAAAGAATGGATGAAAAAGAAGATTTTTTGTTTTGGAATGGCTAAATCTGAGAAATTCTTATTTTTTGCTGCAGCATGACCTGTAGAGGACTTTGCAAACCAGACATCCCAGAAATATTAAAAAACTGAAGCATTTTTACTAAGAAATGGTCTGATATTCTTCCTCAATGTTGTACACAGTTTATTTGCAGCTTCAGGAAAAATTTGGTGGAAGTGATTGCTGCTAAAGTGAGATTCACAGGTTATTTAATTGATTTACTTCTTTTCCTTGAACTATGTGAACTCAGTATACTTGATAAAAGACATGAACAGAACAATTGCTTGTGTGCTGTTAAATTGTGCATGTCTATAACTGTGACAAACATAACAATTAGACCATATTTTAGTAATCAATGGAGAAATCAAGATAATTCCAATTGTAAATGTATAGTAAAGTAATTGAAGAGCTAGCAGAATATTTTACAGCAGTTTTTAAAAGGGTTTTCTCAGCATCCAGTTTTACTGAGCCACTGCCAGCTTTAGAATCGTACATGTGGTTCAGGCTGTGGGCGGGTCTATAGCAGTGATTGACACATCAGCTCTGCTGTTCCTAGCTATTCCTGTTACACTTTATAAATCTGTTTCACTCATGTCAGTGTATTGCACAGGCTGCAAAGATTTAAAGATTGTTTACTTAGCTAAATGAGAAGTTTTCAAAGTCCATGCCTAGAGATAAGACTCTGCAGGAGGTGACTCACCATGGATGGACTGAGTGACTGAAATCAGCTTAGAGCAATAATAGAGAGATAATAGACAGAGGAGAGAGAGGTGGGAACAGATGATCTTAAGTGGAGATAAAATATTCTTTAGCTCCTGACCAAAGAAAAATCAACAAAGCAATGTACTTAGAAAAATCTTCAATTACCTATCCCTTCATTTTAAAAGCGAATCTTTGTAGTGTGAAAACCCTTTTACCTTCTTATATTTTTCTGCAATAGGGTTTGTCATCAAGTAAAGAACCACACATGCATTTAACTTCTGGGCTTTACAGACCTGTTTTTCCTTCAAATCTAGTGTAAGCAATTCATTTTCAGGGGCATGCTTAACTAATAGGGGTTTCTTGAGCTTTTGGAACTCCATTTGTACTGGTTTCATGGATTTTATTTTCATAGGACCTATGATGGATATGACAAACCCATCATTATTTGTTCATAACAGATCTTAGGATATCCTAACATGTTTTATAATGTTTCCATTGGACTTCCATTCCTTTTCCTGGATAGCAAAATCTTATTAAAGTAGCCATGGGAGCACTACTGTAAAACATTAAAGAAGGCCCCTCCATTGTGACAACCCTAGTCTCCCAGAACCCTGCATTCATTGTTTCATTGAATTTTTCCCTGTACCTCATGCTTGCATGGATATTGACCCCTGGCTGCTATCTCTACCTCTTTAATTGTCAGTCGATGCCGTAGGATTGACTAGTACAGCATGCCATACCATTGAAATGCTACAGAAAACTAATGGAGAGTAACTTGCAACATAAACAGAGGCTATTGGAGTCTTCATTTGTTGCAAAAATATCCATATAACTGTTTGAAACCATCTAAATAGGGATTATAAGCAACCCGGAAGTAACACCATTCAGACCCATGAATTTCCATTTGCAGAAATATCTGTAGCATATTGGCCAGGTGTGAACAAATCCTTTCTACATCATAAGAACACACTTTGCCAAGCATCTACTTAAATAAATGAAGAATTAACTTTTTTTCAGAGCAGCTGTTCTGCAAATTATCACTGAGCGCACAGAAGCAAGTCACTATATCAGATATAAAACAAGTCGCTCCAGAAAGAAACAGCTCCAAAATAAAACCATTCCTCCAGCACTGTCCCTGTTGCTGGAACTGAAAATCCCACTTCTGTATTTACAGAATTCAGAAATGGAACATTGTAGTCTATTTTAGACTTTCTTCAGAATAGGAATAAGATTTATCGGTTCATAACAGCTGGGGAAGCATTAGTGACCTTTAGTAAGTCACATTTATAAAAGGCTAGAATGCTCAGTGAACAAGTCTCCAAAAATTTTTCTAAGCGATAAAGACAAATGACTAATCGTATAAAGTAATTTTCACCAAGATTTGCCACATTAGAAGAAAATACCTAACCGTAGCCCTACCAATGCACTTTGACCGTCTGGTCTATTTCTTGCTGTAAAAATATGATGGTTCCAGTTTCAGTTTAAGTGATCATTACCGGATCCACAACTTTTATAGCTAGAAAAGTGCAATCCTGCAATAAAATAATTAGAGCTAGAAATAAGTGAAACTAAGAAAATTTGCCTTACCTGCCTTTCAAAGTTCAAATCAGAAAAATTGAAGTTTGTATTAAAATAAATGTAAGCTTTTTATCCCTGATGATAAAGTCACATACTTTGAACAGTTTACTGTGTTTCAACTGTTATGGTAGGTCAGTTATTTGGTTGTCTCTAGAGAACAACACCAGATAATAAGGAAAGGATAGGGAGAGGGATACATCTTGGAACCCTTATCATTCTTAAGTTGTTATTCAATATGCTGGGACTTAGAGAACTTACAAATGCTTGTAATTTGAGTTCTGTAAACAAAAGACAACCAGGTTTTTTCCAAACATGAATAAAAAAATGATTTACCCCAGAGGACCACAACATGCTTCTAATGCGCACAGCTACAGATCACAAGTTTTAGACTTGTAATTCAGAAAACATAGCTTTTCACTAGATTTTTCTATTTTCTGTCCCCAAGTATTGTCGCAAAAATAGCTTAGCCATGTTTTAGAAGCTGAAAAATGGCAGATATACAGCGACAAGCAGAAGGACAAAAATGTTTTGAACTTTTGACTTTCAGGCTACCATCCACTACAACTTTGAACATGAGGCTACCATCATTTTATAGACAATCATCTTGGCTATCTTATACATAAATTTCACTTGCAACTATTTAGCATTTGCTAAGTTATGCAGATTCTTTTCATGTAAGTACAATGTTACTGTTTTGTTCCTAAAAATCTAAATATTTATTATTATTACTATGTTAGTATTTTGTAAATCTAACTTTGGCTTTCAACACTGCCTGAAAACCTTCTGGGCTCCCGATCAGATTCAAGCATGGCTCGACCGGAATATGATCCCAGGTCTCTGTTGGTGCACACTGGTCGACTCACTTGGGTCCAAAAACAGACAGTCCCCGGGTTACGAACAGGATAGGGAATGTAGGTTTTTTCTAAAGTTGAATTTGTATGTAGGTTGTAACATATACTATTAATTAAATGTATCTCCAGCACAAAAGTTTTTTTTTAAGTTTTGGGAAGGGTTTTTACATTTGTTTTGCTGTCTGTGCCCTTGTTAAGAAGATTTTCACCTTATTTTCACCTCATGTGCTGCTGTGAAATGCTGGACTTGTCATTCCTCAGCTACTATCTGCTATGGAACATGGAACTACAAGCGCCATCATGCCTCATAAGTCTCCGTTTGTAACTAGGGGACAGATGTAAGTGCGAAGGGTGTAAATCGGGACTGCCTATAGAGCTTTTTCTTCAACTCTACCCACAAGTGTCCGATTGGATTGAGGTGTAGGGGCCAATCCAGCAACTCTACTTCATTGTCATTTAACCATTTCTTCACCAGTCTTGATGTATCTTTAGGGTCGTTGTCCAGCTGGAACACTATGTCATCGTTTTAATACCCAGAGTACTCCAGTGTACAAAGTAACTCATCTTGTAGGATACTCACATATAGGTCAGCACTGAGACCACAATCGATCCTGGGCAAGCCTCTGGCTGTGAGTAGGTGGGGGCCCCATTTAAAAGGTTGCTATGGGACCTAGCCATTTCTAGTTACACCCCTGACCAGACGGTATTGCATGGTGCATCAAAATGTTGTGGTAGTCCTTCATGTCCAGTGTGCCAGTCACCCTGTGCAAGCTGCCAACTCAGGATCAGCAAAAAAGCTCCAGTCCATCACATTTCCTCCTCCATATCTGACATTTGATGTCACACACTGAAAAACTATCATTTCACTTACTCACTGACATGCACCAACCTTGCGTGATGTCAGATTTTGATTAATCAGATTATAAAACCATCATCCGCCCCTTCAGAAGTCCGCTGGATGTGCTGCTTGACTCAGGGGTTTTTGTTTTGTTATGCAATCTTAACACAGGTTTTTCTTTCTAACATTCAAGCACTTAAATTTGGATATAGAACTCTTCTCTTTACAGTTAAAATTGAAACTTGTTTGCTTTTTGCTGCTTTAAAGGGGTATTTTCATTACTGCAATTGCTGCCAGAAGGGCCGATTACTGTACAGTAGGCAATTTTCAAAATCATGTTATTAAAAATATGAATGCTTTACCCAATACAGGCCTTGTTTGCATCTTCAATTTGCTCTCTTGTCCCCTTGATTACTAACCACCACTGTGTACTTTCAGTTGTGGCCACTAATGCAGTGTTATCAAAGACTGTCAGAGAATAAGTTCCTATGGCCTGGCCAGGCTGGGGAGAGGAAGGTGGAGTACATATGAGTAGTGTTGAGCGATTATTATCGACAAAGTTGAAATCGGCACGGTATTTACGTTGATCGGATTTTTTAGATCACGCGATAATTTAGGTTAAAATCTGTGCATAATCTATTAATATCGCACCATTTTCGGCGCTTCCTGTCATTTTGGCGGCCAACAAATCAGCTTACAGAATAGAGCAGGGTGAGATGTGTGTGCGACTTTTCAGGGACTGGGATGTGTAGGGTTTCCCGATTGGCTGGAAAAAACACAGGGCCCCTCCTTTTACATAAAACAAGGCCCTTTCCCTGTTCATGTTTATTTCTGTCAGGCCCCATAGCATTGGGAAAGGCGCTCTCCCTCTGAAAAAAACAGTCACAAACGCTAAAGCGAAATTTTCTATTTCTTCACGGGAAAAAAGTTTCTCGTTACCCTTTTGATCCTTACAATTATTTTGATCAAATTTGGGGGGGGCCCCCCGGGCGAACCAGACAACTTTTTTTAAAGTATAGGGATTTGTTCACCAAGACTTAGTGAGACATTGCACTTCAAAAAGCTTTTTTAATTAACAGTTTTCTATTGAAATACCCCCTGGATTTTGGGGCCTGAATTAAAATTAGAAAACACATCTTTTTCTAGTAACGCAGGCCCTTTTGTTAGGGGGCAAAACTCCACTTTTATTTCAGTATACATTTCAGATGGGTGTTTTTTTTTAAAATTTTCCCATTCCAGCTTTTTTTGAAATAGCCACCTTGATTAAAATTAGAATCCAGCAATTTTGAAGCAGCACAGGTTGATGGGTTTCCCAAAAAATCCCTTTCTTTTAACCCAAATTTACATTTTAGAAAACGTTTTTTTTTCATTTTTGGCGCAGTACAGTTTGTTGATAGAGCTACTTTGCAGTTAAAGTAAATTACCTTTTTTGAAGTCACCAAGGTAAAATTGAAATTTCCCAAAAAAATCCCTTTTATTATTTTAATACATTTAAAGATACGTTTTTTTTTTCATTTTTGGGTCACCCAAGCTTTTTTTGATAATCTTTTTGGGCAGTTAAATTTGAATCCAGCAATTTTTGTAGTCACCACGGGTTTGTTTAGGTCCCAAAAAAAATTCCTTTTTTTAAATCAGTAAAAGGGTTTTCAGATACGTTTTTTTTTCATTTTGGCCAGGCCAGCTGTGTTGATAGAGCCCCTTGAAATTTAAAATTTTTGAACCCGAAATTTTTGTGGGTACCAAATTTTACTAAAGGGGGTCCCAAAAATCCCTTTTAATTTCCCCGGTATACATTTCAGACAGGTTTTTTTTTTTTTTTTTTTTTCACTTTTGGTCAGTCAAGCTTTGTTGATAGATCTATTTGCATTTTTAAAATTTGAATACAGAAATTTTTTAGAAATTCCCCACAGGTGATTTAAAAAAATTAAAAAAAAAAAATACCTTTTATTATCCCGTATACATTTCGGGACAGGTGTTTTTTTCATTTTTGGTCATAACCCCTTTTGTTCATAGAGCAAACCCTTTTGAAAGGTTAAAATTTTGAATACAGCAATTTAGTATTTTCCCCCAAAAGGTGAACTGATAGGTCCCAAAAAAAAATCCCTTTTTATTACCCCTATAAATTTAGACAGGTTTTTTTTTTTTCACTTTTGGGTCACCCAAGGGTTTTTTTCATAGAGCAACTTTTTTTATTTAAAAATTTTTTAAATTTCACCCTTTTTAGTAGTCACCACAGGTGAACTGATAGGTCCCAAAAAAAAAAAAATCCCTTTTATTACCCCTTTAAAACCATTTCAGCAGGTGTTTTTTTTTCATTTTTTGGTCAGTCAAGTTTTGTTGTTAGAGTTTACTTTGCAGTTAAATTGAATACAGCAATTTTGTAGTCACCACAGGTGAATTGTTGGGTCCCAAAAATTCCCTTTTTTTTAAACTGAAGAATTTTTTGGAGGAAAAAAAATAAACCCATTAAATTTGTTTGGGGCTAAAATCACTTTTAGAAGCCGGGGGGCAAATGCCCTTCCCTCAATTTAAGAAGTTTTTTTGGGGGGTTTGATTAGGCCCTTTTTTTTTACTTATGGGGTGTGCGGACAAATTTTTAAACATTTTAACACGTGAAAAAAAAATTCCCTTTTAAAAAAACTGAAAGGGAGGGGTGTAGTTGTATTTTTATCACACTTAAAAAAAAAGAAAAAATGTTTATAATGTAAAATTTAAATAAAAAAAAAAACCTTCCCCTAAATAAATTCGTAAACAAATGTCATTCCCAAAAAAATATACTAAAAAACATTCACTGTAAAAAAATAGATAGTGCCACTTTGTGATCTGGGAACAAACGGGTTTAAGGGGTCATGTTTTGGGGCCCGGGGGACAGGGTATGGTCAAGGGCCCAGGGGAAAACCTAAAATGGTGGTTGAAAAAACCCCTTTTTTCCCGGGCACTTTTTAATCTGTGGGTCGGAAGGGTTTAATGGTCTTTCCCTGGGGTTTACAACAGATTTGTAAATGCCAGTTAAACCCTAAAATGGGGGGTTGAAAAAACCCTTTTTTTGCGGCATTTTTTAAAATCTGGGGTCATGCAGGTTTGGGGCTCATCTGGGGCCCCAAAAAGGGTTTTAGTCAATGTCCGTGAAACAAAAAAATGGTGGTTGAAAAAAAAACCCCTTTTTTTTCCGGGCCCCCCTTTTTAATCGGGGGTCATGCGGGTTTGGGGGGCCCTCATGCTGCTTTTCCAGGCCGGGGTTATTAAATGCCCCTTTTCCAAGTAAAAATTGATGGTTAAAATTCATACTCCCTTTCCCTGGCACTTTTTAATTTGGGGGTCATGCGGGTTTTAAAGGGGCCCTGTGTGGGGCAAGACGGGGAAATAGTAAAATGGTCTTGACTTTTTTTCTGTGGCTTTTAAAACCTAATTTGTTGCCAAGATTTTAGCAGAATCCATTTGACGTTTTGGATTTTAAATTTTAAAGCTTCTCCCCCCTGTTTGGGGTGTAAGAAATAAGGTGTTGTTGCTTCCCCATGGGACTTTAAGGGTTCATCGGTTAACCCAATTATGGGACAATCAAATATTTTATTGAAAATTCCCGAATCGCTATCGACCCAAATGACGATAGTCAATGAAAACGCTCTTTCACTACATATGAAAAAAATTTGGGTGTTCTCTTTTTCGGCCACAGACAACTTCATAGTAGCCGGCAAAACTGCCCCATGAAAGAAAAAGTGGTGGTTATAACCAAGGGGGACAATGAGAAAGGGTTGAGGGTGAAAAAAAAGGCAAATCGGGTTACGGGCATACATAATTTTTAATAAACAACTTGGCTTTAATTGTCAATTTTTTCCCGGTGGGGGCCCAGACCTTTTTGGGTTTACAAGTGTTTTAAGGGTCTTTTTTTTGGGTTTAATTTTCCTTTTTCTTCCCCTTAGGGATAGCAATGTGTCTGTCCTGAAGAGAAAAATTTGCCCAAAAATCCCCCCCCTTTGGGGGGTTTGTTGTCTTTCAGTCTATTCTAAAAAATGGTTTTATAACGTCCCAGAAAAACCCCCCAAATCTTTGGCAAAAATTAAAAAAGTGTCTTTGGCGCATTCCCAAAGGCACATTTTCCCACCAAAGTTTGGGGGTGAACCCTTTTACATACATTTTTTGACTAAATGTAAAACCCAAAAACTCGCCCCCACCCCTTTTAACCATGTCCCCCATAAAATCTCTAAAAATTATAAAAACCTTTTAGAACCCTTAAAAGGGGTTTGTTCCCCCGCCAAAAAGACTTTGATGGCATATCAATGGGAAAAGCCAACAAAGTCTGATAAGGGGGGCCCCCCAAAACCTCTGGGACCAAGATAGATGTGGGTTTTTTTTAAAGGGGATGTTTTTTCGCTTTTTTAGTTCGTGTGTTTCAAAAGTTTTTTTTTTCAATTTCTCACCCTCTAAAATTTCCAGGGGTTTTTTTCCCCCCCGGGGGCGGGGTGTTTCTTAACTAAAGGGGTGAAAAACATGTTCCACCTCTTCACGGGTTATGCTCGCTCCCGAAGCCCTATTCACCCCCCCTTCCCCTTTTCTGAATCCCCATTCAAGTTCCTCTCCCGGGAGTCTTATTTTTTTAAGAGCTATTTAAATAAACATAACTTTTCATTCAAATAGACAGTTTCCCATGAACTCAGTCTTCTATGATCTCTTCTCCTTCTCAGTGGGAGGTTTGTTTTCAGTTTAATCCAGTCTTCTTTTAACCCGGGACAGAAACCCCCCCTTCAAAGGGAGGAGAGTTAGGCACTAAAAGGCACAATTTTGCCCGTTTTTGTTGTAGAATCACTGCATGTGTTTTTCTGCTGGGTGTGCAGGGGGTTTTAAATTGCTATGGCCCCTTACTCTGAGTGGGGGAAGGGGAAACAGGGTCGAGGCACATTTTTGCTGTTTTCTTTAATTTTAAGGGAAACCCTCAGTGTTATTGTGTTTCCCTTTTGGCTATCAGAGTGAAAAACCCCGCCGGTCCCCAAATTAGTTTAGAGAGACAGGAATGCTCGCTCCCCTGAATCCGACCAGGGGGCCAGACAGGGAAAGTAAATTAGTACAGCTTTTCAGCCCCCTGACGGACAGGAGGAGGAACCAACCCACACTGGGGAACTGGTTTTTCGAAAAGAAATAAGGGGCCCTGTTAAAAAAAGACGCTTTTCTAATGACTCCAATTGCAAAGTTTTTTTGTTTTCACTTTTCCCCCCATTCTGAAGCCCCCTTTAAGAAAATTTTACAAACCCCCTTTTAAATTAAATGGTGGGAACACCCTTTAATTTGATATATGTTTGCAGAGGGAATGTCCCCTTTTTGACACCTTGAATTAAAAAGACAAATTTGGTTTTTAAAATTTAAAAATTCCGAATTTTTGTTGAATTTTGGGGTTAAAAACCACATTTTTTATATATTTGGGGGTTAAATTATATATTTATATTTATAAATATATTATGTATATTTTAAAATTTAAAAATATATTTATATATGGATATTAAAGGGGTTTAGGAATTTTTACGAAAAAAGTTTAAACGGGGACAAAATTTTTTTTGGGGTCGGATTTTTTGATCATGCGAAAATTTAGGTTAAAAAATTTTGCCCCCTCTATTTTGTTTACGCCATTTTCGGCGCTTCCTGCATTTTTTGCCGGCCACAAAAACAGCTTACCCGGGAAAAAGCTGGGGGGGTTTAAAATTTTTTTTGTGTTTGACGTCCCTTTACTGGGATTGTTTTGGTTTTATTGGCTGGAAAAATAAAAATGACCTCGTTTTAATTTGAACAGGTTTCCTGTTCACCTCAGTGTCTCTAGCGTCTCAGAGCAGAAGGACGTGCCAAATCTGCTTTGTCAAACAGCTCAGCGAAATTTTAAATTTTATTTCTTTTACAGGGGGAAACCTTTTTAAATATTACCCGTGATCCTTACAATTTAGTTTTTGATTTGAGATTGGAAGATTTTATGTAGTTTTGGTTGAGAAATTTTTTAAAACAGCATTTTTACCGCTGTAAAGTCAGGGGGGGAGCGGGAGGGGGGGGGGGGGGCCCCCGCGGGGGGAACAGACAATCTCTTTAAAGAATACTTTGGGTAAAGTTCACCAAAAACTTAGTGTAAAACATTGCACTGCAAAAAGCTTTATTTTTCAGTTTTCCCATTGAAAAAATTTTCCCGGATTTTTGGGCCAAACCTTTAACTTATTTGGTTTTCACATCTTTTCTATTTTCGGGAGGTCTCTTTTTTAGGGGGCAAAAAATCCCCTTTTTTTTTTTATCAGTATTTAAAATTTTTAATAGGTGATCATTTTTTTAATTTTGGGCCCCTTCCACCTTTTTGATAAACCACCTTGCACCCTTTAAAATTTTAAACCAAACAATTTTATAGTTCACCACAGGGGAATTGAAAAAGGGGCCAAAAAAATCTTGTATTATCCGAATTAAAAAAGCTTTTTTTAAAAAATAAGGAAAAAAAGTTCCCAAGACTTAGTGGGAGAACTTTTCACTGCAATTCTTTATTTTTTAACAATTTTTTTATTTAAAAAAAATTTCCCCGGATTTTGGGCGCCCGGGAAAATTTTTAAAAGGGTACACCCCTCTTTTCTAGAAAATGCAAAGGGCTCTTTGTTAGGTGCAAAAAATCCACTTTTATTAAAGAAAACATTTCAATAGGGTTCAAATTTTCCCAATTTTTCCCAAACCCCCCTTTTTTTTATATATCCACCTTGCAAATTAAATTTGAACCCGCAATTTTTTAGGGGGCCACTTGGGAATTGAAAGGTGGGAAAAAAATTTTTGGTTTTTATACGGGAAAAAATAAAAATTTCGTGTTTTTTTTTACTTTGGCGACTAAAGGGTTTGTTCATTGAAGGGACTTGCCCTTTAAATTTGGGAAAACAGCAATTTTTTTAGTACCACCCGGGAAAATTTATAGGTCCAAAAAAAAATTTCCCTTTTAATTTTCCCAATAAAAATTTCGATTTCGTGTTTTTTCACTTTGGGCGGCCCGCCAGCATTTTTTGATAGGGTCAAATTTGCAGTTAAATTTGAATCCCGCAAATTTTTTTATTTACCCCGAGGTGGGAAATTATAATGAAAAAAACCAAAAAAATTTTTTTTCCCTTTTTTTTTTCCCAAAAAACATTTTAGTTTCGGATTTTTTTTTCCCCCGGCGCCCGGCCCCGCCTTTTTTGATAGATCTTTCTTTGCAATTTTTATTTTGGGAAACCACCAATTTTGTTTTTTATTTAAAAAATACTTTTGAAATTTTTCCCTTTTTTTTAATAAAAGACTTTTCCCAAAAATAAATTTCCCTACCTTCAAATTTTTTTATTTTTTGAAAAATGGAGCGAAATTCAGGGGGTAAGGGGAGCCCAAAGGGGGGGGGTTTGGACTGGGGAGAAAGGTTTCGAGTTTAAGGTGCTCCTTCCAGTGCTGGGGAAAAAACACGCCCTGCCAAACGGATGTCAGTTGCAGGGGCCCTCAGGCCTGTCATCCTGGGGCCAAAGGGCCCCCCGTGAATCTCAGTTTTTAAAGAACGCGCGCCCCCAAACGGGCCTTTTAGTGGGGTTTAAGGGAACCTAAACCAACAAATTTTTTACCCCCTTTGCCTCCCCAAAAAGTCATCATCACATCACCAGCATCCGCCAACCCCGAACAGCCCCAAATTTTCAACTCGTGTAAACCCCCACTGTGGTTAAATCCATTTTCTGAAGACCCCTTTTTAGACAAATTAATTGGGGGCCCAAAGGCATAGTTAAAAAGGGTCAAAATGGCCCCAAAAAGGATGAATTTTCTCGCTCTGGGCGCCCCGATACAATTCCATCAGAGGAGGGAAGGCAGCCGGGTCAATCCCGGCCAAAAAAACCCGGGGGCCCCCTTCCCCGGGCCCCAAAGCCTTTTCAGTCCCTCTTGCTTGTAGCCCAAAAAACTTGGGAAAATTAGAATGTCCAAAGGGCGCGAAATTCCCCCTTTGTTGAGGATGTTATGACGAAAATTGCGGGGCCAAAAGGGTTTTGGGGGCCTTTTTTGAAAATTTTCTTTCAGCGCTTTTATCACTGGACAGGAGGAAAAACGATGGGGTAAGTTTCAGTACGGGGGGGGCCGCCTCAAAAAAAGGGGGAAAGGGGGTCCGCAGAATCCGCTGATTTTATTTCCACCCGCCACGGTCAACGCAAAAAAACCCCCCTCCTCCCCTTATCCCGTCAAAAAGGTCCCCGGGCCTCAACCCGGGGCCCCTTTTTTTGACCCAAACCTCTTTATTCACTAGCGATGGGCCCTTTTGCGCCCATGCCGGAAAAAAGCATAAATAAAAGGCAAGAACCTTAGGTGGTTAAAACCAACCCCCAACATGTTTTATTAAAATGCAAACGAATGCAAATTGGAAAATTAAAAAAAAGGGGGGGGGGGCAACCCCTTGGCCAAAAAAAAGGCCAGACCCACGCCGGGGGTCCCCCACTGCAAAACCCTCTGTCTCCACCCCCTCCCTCCCAACCACCACCCAAACGTTCCTAAACTGCCCATGTCTCCATATTTTTGATCAGGGGAAACAGCCTCCGCTTCCCCCACCGTCCCGGGGGGTAAACCCAACCCCAAGAGACCCATTTCCCACCCCCTTTTTCCTTCCCCCCCCCCATTTGGGTTTTACCTGCACGCCGAAAAGCGGCGAGTTAGCAGTCAGCCTTCTTTTCTTCCCGGTTTTGGGGGAAAGAAAAAAACACTTTAACCCAAAAAACCAAACCAAAACCCAAAAAAACCTGAATGTCGGCATTGCCAGGCTTTTGGCCCTTTGGGAAATTTTTTCCTTTCCCTTTGGTGGGGCACAGAGGGGGTTTCCCCCCAAGTCCTTGGGCCCCCGGGCCCCCCCCCAAAACCAAAATGCCGGCAGGCATTTCTTTGCCAGAAAAAGGGCCCTCCCCGCCCTGGCCAAACCACGGGGTCAATTTAAAAATTTTAAAAGGGTTGTCTGATCGGGGGGGCCCGGAAAAATCCATCCCGACCCCCCGAAATGGACTTTGTAAGCACGGCCAAGGCCCCTATAACTCGTGCAGCTGCTTTGGGGGGGATGTCTCTGGGGGTGACGGTGGCTTTCAGGGGTCGGGGCCCTCTTTCAAAACCCAGGGATGGGGCAAAGGGGTTTTTCCCCCAAAGGGCCTTGGGGGCATCCCCGGCCCAGGGGAAACCAGGGCCTTTTTGAAAATTAAACGTCTTGGAGGGGCCCCTCCACACCCCAGGGCAGGAGCGTGGATGGCTTCCGCCCTTGGGCCCAAACGTGGCTAGGTGCCAAGAACCTTGGGCCAGGCAAGGTGGTGTCGATAACGGGCCGGGAAACTGCTGGCCGCCCTTTAAGGGTCGGGTTTGGGTGGAGAACATCCCTTGCCTGGCACATGTCATGAACCTTGTCGGTCCAGAAAATCTCTAAAGAGCTACCCGGGTCTGGACTGCCTGTGAGGAAGGCTCGGTTAAGTTCGCATTCCGCCGTTTCGCACCCCTGCTGCGTCCCGCTGGCTGCCGTTGCAGGTCAGCTCGGCCTCCCCGTCAACCGTCTCATTGTTGAAACGGTGGAAACACGCGGGATTCCACCCTCCACATGCTCCAGCGATTGTGGCAGCAGCGCAATGGCCATAACGCAGTTCGAAGTGACACATGGCCTGACAAGCAGCGGTGCGGGACCTCGGGGTGTTGAGCCACGAGAAGTGGAGGCAGGTTTGGAAAGAGTCAGCACCATCTTGCCAGTTTGGGAGAGGCCACCAAAATGTCAGTGCGGGACAATGACCTTGTCAGCATGAGCATTGTGGGTGATCTTAGTTCTGGAACGATCGTTGGACACTCTGAAACAACAGGTCCGCCAGCGATGGAGGGGAGGACGACACAGATGCGGACACGGAGACTTTCTCTTTCCCAGTCAAATCCATAATGCCGACAGTTTCACAATTTCATCGGTCTTCATTAGGCAGTGGTTCGGGGTCCAGAGCTAGTGCAAGGTGGCGCATCAGATATCAGGGTGACATATCTCTGGCAAGTCAGGGCTCGGTGTTGAAGCGGCTGGAGGCAGCGGAGGAGGAGGTATTCTAGACACCAAGTTACCGACGTCCATGCCTTGGAAAGAGGTTGGCGCGAATTTGAGGAGGAGGAGAAGATAAGGAAGATCAGTTTGCTAGTGCCATCGGACCAGAGCTTGGGAAAATCAAGGCTCCATCTCTCACATCAGTCTTGGATGCTCCATTTCTCAACTGATCCTCGCATTAAGGCCATCAAAATGAACAACAGTTTACTGGTTGGCCACCCTCTGGATCCCGGTAACAAAACAAAATTGCAGCACTTTTCCTTCCACCCACCAAATAGAGAGAAAATGCAGGGAAAAAAAAAAATGGAGACCTTTTGACTGATTGATCAACTGGGAGAAATCTGTTGCATCTGCTTTTACGTTCCCAAATGTCACGGTGGAACAACATCAGCGACGTGACAGCAGTAGAGTGCCAAGTAGGCATAGCGGCAGCAGCAGGCAGGTGGCAGAAGCCTAATGGGTGACCTCTGGCAATCTTTGTTTACCCTCACCAACCGCATGCAATGCAGGGCCCACACATCCAACACACAGGAGCCAGCTAAGCTCATGGTGCACGACTATCTGCGGCTCAACACCGATGTTTTTGTATGTGTTCGGACCCAATAGAATTCTGGGTATCAAAATAGACGAATTGGCCCGAGCTGCTCGTCACGCCCATAGAGGTGTGGTCCTGCCCAGCAGCCAGGGCATATCTGAGCGGACCTTCAGAAAGATGGAGGAGTCATTACAGACAAACGCATCCGGTTTCCACAGATAATGTGGATCGTTTGACTTGTCATCAAGATGAATCAGGGCATAGTTCTCTGATGATGTTGTGGCCCCAATTGCCGAGGTCACCGATTAGTTGCCGGTCTAACTTCAAATTCTCTTCAACAGAAATGGTCCTCCTTGAAAAGTTTTTTAAAATGATAATTTCTTACTGCAATTTTTTATTATCTTATCCCACAGTTCATTTTGCTGGTTTTGCTGTGAGGGATGTAAAAAGACAGGCAAGGTTTCATGACAACACCGTATCCATTTACTCACTTTATCTTTAGAAGTTTTCGCATTGACAATGGCTTTGAGGTCTTTTTTTTTTTAATGTTGCTGTGTAGATAAGCTATAATTTATGGGTCCTTTGAACAGAAATGTGGCTTTTAAGTGCATTTTCTCACTCAAAAATTTTTAATAGTGGCTGAGAAGTATATTTATATTTTTTGGGGTCATGTAGCTGTGAGATACAGCAATAGTCATGGTCCTTTGGAACAGAAATGGGCTTCTAAGGTGCATTTTCCCTCACAATTTTTTATTAGTGGCTGAAAAGTCATATTTTAATTTTTTGGGGTCATGTAGCTGTGAGATACAGCAATAATCATGGTCTTTGGATCAGAAATGTGGCTTCATAAGTGGGCATTTCTCTCACAATTTTTAACAGTGCTGTGAAGTCATTTTTATAATTTTTTGAGTTCATTGCTGCTTTGAAATGCAGCAATACTACAGGTCCTATTATAAAAAAATGTAGTTTCTAAACAGACATTTCTTTCTTCACAATTGTCTCCAAGTGCTCAAGGGGACAGCTTAGGAAGTTTTTGGGGCATTTTGCTTTGTAATGCAGCTATACTAAAGGTTCCTATTTTAAAAAAATGTTGTTTCTAACAGACATTTGTTCTTCACAATTGTCAAGAGTGGCTCAAGGATGTTGGTGCTGTCAGAAACAGGAATTAGTAGGAACTGTTAATGGACACATATTGCAAAATGACTTGTTTTTGCAAGATCTTTAACATAGCTATCAATCCTGTATTGAGACAAACCCATTTAATACAATTAAAAAAGAGAAACAAAGACATGGGGGATTCCATCCTATTTTAAAATGTGTTTTCTAGAATTAAACTACTAAAAAACTTGCATGTACAAATTAGATGTGAATAAAATCCTCTGAATCTGTACAAGGGAGGTACGGAGTAAACTTACCAGGATGTAGGTTATTCAGAGGACATGGAGTATGGAGCACGGACAGAGAACAAAGTCAGAGACAATTTCTCCAGCACGTTGTGTAAAATAAGAAAAAGAATGCCCAGAAAAAGCGGCACTGGGTGGAACAGGAACGTTAACCACTGTATTTCCATGTGAAGCTCAATTGGTCCGCCACTCATACGGAGGGGGGCAAGCGCTACCCAGGACAGGGGACAGTATATGTCCAGTGAAACTAAAAATGGTGGTTGAAAGACTCCTTGTTTCCGGCACTTTTTAAATGTGGGGGGTCATGCAGGTTTGGGGCTCTTAGCTGTGGCCAAGGACAGAATAGTCAATGTCCAGTGAAAACTAAAATGGTGGTTCAAAGACTCCTTTATCCGCACTTTTGAATCTTACGGTCAGGACAGGTTAATGGTCTTCTGCGGTAAGGGAATGTATAGTCAATGTCCAGTTTCCCACCAATTTTAATCCCTCAAAAAAACCTTCAAAAACACATTTAACATCTTAAATTTTCACATATAAACAAAACCCCCCCCAACAAAACACCAAAAAAACACACCAACCACCAAAACAAAAAAAACAACAAAAAACAAAAAAAAAAAAAAAAAAAAAACACCAAACAAAAAAACAAACCAAAACAAAAAAAACAACAAAAAACCACAACCACCCACCCCCCCCCCACCCCTCCCCCCCCCCCCACCACCCCCCCCCCTCCCCCTTATTTTTTTTTTTTTTCCTTCCTTTATTTTTCCCCCCCCCCCTTTTTTCACTTTTTGGCCCAGGGACAGGTGATAGGTCAACATGTCCAGTGAACAAAATGATGGTTGTAATGAATCCTTTTTCCCTGGCATTTTGAATCTGGGGGTCATGCAGGTTTGGGGTCATTGCCCGTGGCCAGGACTTGTATAGTCAATGTCCAGTGAAAATAAAATAGGTGGTTGACAAGATCTTTTCGGGCACTTTTAAATGTGGGGGTCATGGCAGGTTTGGGGCTCATGCTGTGGCCCAGACAGTTATATATCAATTGTCCAGTGAAACTAAAATGGTGTTGGACAAGACTCCTTTTTCCGGCACTTTTTAATCTGGGGTCATGCAGGTTGGGCTCATGCTGTGGCCCAGGAAAGGGACAGTATATGTCCAGTTGAAACTAAAATGGTGGTTGAAAGACTCCTTTTTTCCGGCCTTTTGAATCTGGGGGTCATGCAGGTTTGGGGCTTATGCTGTGGCCAGGACAGGTATAGTCAATGTCCTGTTCAACTAAAATGGTTGTTGGAAAGACTCCTTTTTCCAGCACTTTTTAATCTGGGGTCATGCAGGTTTGGGGCTCATGCTGTGGCCAGTGACAGGGACAGTATTGTCCAGTGAAACTAAAAATGGTTGGTTGAAAAGACTCCTTTTTACCGGCACTTTTGAATCTGGGGTCATGCAGGTTTGGGGCTCATCTGTGGCCCAGGACTCGGTTAGTCAATGTCCAGTGAAACTAAAATGGTGGTTGAAAAGGGACTCCTTTTCCGGCACTTTTGAATCTGTGGGTAAGGACAGGTTTAATGTCATTCTGCGGTACAGGACAGATATAGTCAATGTCCGTTCAACTAAAATGGTGGTGAACAACTCCTTTTCGGCACTTTTGAATCTGGGGGTCATGCAGGTTGGGTCTGCTGTGGCCCAGGAACATGTATAGTCAATGTCAGTTCAACTTAAAATGCTGGTTGAAAGACTCCTTTTTCCGGCACTTTTAATCTGGGGTCTTGCAGGTTTGGGGGCTCATGCTGCGTTTCCAGGACAGGGATATCTCAAATGTCCAGTTCAAGTAAAATGATGGTTCAAATCATACTGCCCTTCTGGCACTTTTTAATTTGTGGGTGATGCAGGTTTAAGGGTCATGCTGTGGTACAAGAGAGGGATAGTGAATGGTCTGTGACTTTTTTTCTGTGGCTTTTATAACCTAAGTGTGCTGCCTAAGATGTAGCAGGAATCCATTTGACTGTTGTGGATGTTAATTCCAGCTTCTCCAGCCTGTTAGGGATGTAAGAATGAAGGTGTTGTTGCTCTCCAAAGACTTTAATGGTCCATCGCTCATAATCGACTGTCACTATGATATCTTGTCGATGATGGTCGACTATCAACATCGAACGATGTCGATGGGCCAACGCAATCGCTAACATACTTTTAACGTTATTCTCGTTCTGGATGCCAAAATCTGTTTTTTTTACGGTTTTTCCCGCAAGAATCCATTTTTTATGTTTTTTGCCACTAAAATAATTTTTTTTTACAGATTTTGCCGCTAATAACGTTATCTCGCCTCTGACGCCAAAAATAAGTTTTTTTTACGGATTTTGGCGCAAAAATCCGTTTTTTTACGTTTTTTGACACTAAAATAATTTTTTTTACAGATTTTGGCGCTAATAACGTTATCTCGCCTCTGACGCCAAAAATACGTTTTTTTTAACAGATTTTGCCCAAAGAAACCTTTTTTTTACTTTTTTTGGAAATAAAAAAATTTTTTTTACAGTTTTTAGCGCTAATAATGTTATCTCGCTTCTGACGCTAAAAATACTTTTTTACGGATTTTGGCGCAAGAATCCGTTTTTCTACGTTTATTGGCACTAAAATAATTTTTTTTACAGATTTTGCCGCTAATAACGTTATCTCTCGTTTGACGACAAAAATTCGGTTTTTTACGGATTTTGCCGCAAAAATAATTTTTTTACGTTTTTTCACACTAAAATATTTGTTTTTACAGTTTTTGGCGCTAATAATGTTATCTTGCTTCTGACGCCAAAAATAAGTTTTTTACGAATTTTGGCGCCAGAATCCATTTTTTACGTTTTTTGGCACTAAAATAATTTTTTTTACAGATTTTGCCGCTAATAACGTTATCTCGCTTCTGACGCCAAAAATACGTGTTTTTACGGATTTCAGCACCAGATTCCGTTTTTTGACGGATTTGGGGGCTAAGATCAATATCTTTAAAAATATTGGCACTAATAAACTGATCACGCTTCTGACACTAAAAATATATTTTTTACGGAATTTGGCGCAATAATGCATTTTTTGGGATTTTGGCGCTAAAATCCTTTTCTTTACAGATTTTGACGCTAATACAGTTATCTTGCTGTATGCAAAGATAATGTGGGTTTTTGTGGATTTTGGTGCAAGAATCTGGTGCAAAATTGAATAAAGCAGTAGCACGCAGCACCAGCAGCACACAAAGGACAATGTGCTCACAATGGCTACAGTGATCTAAAGGAAGTGACTACTTAGCATAACTCCGCCTGTAGGGTGTAGTTTACATCCAATGGCTTAATTTGTGCATACATTAAAAAGCAGAGCAAAGACACTCCAAAAAATGCCTCAAAAAATGCTCCAAAAAACGAAATACGTGCCAAAAAACGGACGTTTTTCTCAGCTGCTTTTGACCGGCAGTGGACAGAAAACTCAGTTTCATGAACGTTTTTAGTAATTAGTTTTCAGATCGTTTTTTGTCCACTGCAGTGTAGACATAGCCTAACTGTTATGTGCCAAAGTATCATAAAAGTGTCTAATTCTATGAATGTGGTGTAACGCCTCCAGAACGCCCCAAATCTTTTGCAGCGCTTATGCCAAAGTTTGGAATGGGGAGTTCATACATTAAGGACGCTTTTTGAAAACGATAATGGCACAGCCCCCATTTTATATTCGCCCCCTTGTGGTAACAAAATGAAACATGAAAGATTGAATGGGGAAATTTTGGGGGTAAGAGTGGCAGTACTTAGTGGAGGTAGTACTAATGGCAAGAATATATTTATTTGTTGCTTTTCGCATAGGATTCCTTTACTTTGCGTTTTGTGAGTATTAAAGGTGCTTCTTTGGTTTTCTAAGATAAAATTTATATTCCCCAAAAAAAAAAGCATATCTTCCATTTGATGCTATAATAAATTAGAAACAATCACACATCTTGCGATCAATTTATTATGTTTTCTTGCTGTGAAATATTGTTTTTCAGCACATATTTTGTTGTAAAGTTATACATATTTCATGATGTATGAATCAGAATCAATCTCCTATTTCTTTTATATGTATGTTAGACCAGGCAATTTTTTTTGACAATGTGTCAGGATAAATGAAGAGGTGTTATATCATGGTGAAGAAATCCTGTATTGTGGTATTTTCAACCTAAGCCTGCTGTCTTTTAGCATTGATTCACGTCTTAATTTTGTCTTTACACCAGTTATATCAGCCTACTAAATTCCCCTAATAGACTTAAATTGCTACTCAAGTCATTGAACTAACACACTTTACTGTATGTAGCTTTAAAGCTCAATTTATTTTCAGCAGTTTTTATGACAGGATTGACAGTCACATTTTAGAAACAGACAAAATGAAATATCATACCTTGAAATGGAAAATAAGAAGTTTGAAAAAAAAAAAAACTGGAAAACTCCATAACCAGGGTCATTTGCATCATAAAAAATTGAAGGGGTTATTCACAATTTTTAAAAAAAATTTTTTCGTCAGCCCTAATCAATTCAATGGACTTACCAGATGGACAGGGGGACGTGTGTTTGGACGGGGTTGGTTTTTTTGGACTAAATTATTTAAAAATTAAAGTGGGTGGGGTGGGGTTAACATATGGTTCGGGGATGCCTTAAATTAAATGGTGATTTTATGCAAAAACCGTGAAAAAGTAGGGGGAAAAAAAAAAAAAGTTTTGACAAAAAAAAATCGAAAATTGGTTTGGGTGAGGGTTTTTATTTAAGTTGTGCTGTTTTTAAAATCAAGCCTGACTTACCCTATTTTGCGAGTTGGTTTTTTGTTTGTAGGTTTATAAAGCATATACAAACAAAGTCTAGCACTAGCTAAAATAGAGCACATGAAGTATATATGAAAGCAAAATAAAGCTATATTTATAGTGGGGAAAATGAGTATCTGATACATTGGCAATTTTGCAAGTTTTCCATCTACAAAGAATGGAAAGGTCTGAAAAAAATTTTGAGGAAGTTAAAAAAAAAAATGCCAAAAAAAATCCATTGTGTTATTTTTTAAAATTTATTTGCTTTTTTAGCGTGTTTTGATATCTCCCAAACCCAGCAAGACTTTTTTTCTTAAAAAAACCCCCCTACTTGCACTCTTTAAATTTTGGGATTTTGCCACGATTTAATGTTAAGTGGGTCTCTTAAAATGGGTATTTAATCATTTTTCTAAATATATGTCATAAAAAAAAATAAAGCCCTGAGAGCAAAGCCTTCCTTAATGCCCTTTGGGTTTTCTTGATAGTTTAAATTAGCACGACCAGGAGCTGACAGGACTGATCTGGGCGCTTGCTTGTTTGCATTTTTGATTGAAGGGAATGGGGAGAAATACTTGTATCTTTTTATAGAGAACCCACTGGTTGTAGTGTAATTTCGGGGGTAAACATGCAGACCTCCTGTTCTTGCTACCCCCCTGCAACCCCCCTCACCGTTCTGAAGGAATAAAAGAAGGCGCGTGAGTTATCTTCACTTGAGCAAATAAGAGGGAGAAATAAAACCTTTATAGCTTGTGCACAGACAGTTCCCCTTTTTGGGATTAGCAAAAAATGTTTGCTAAACACAGAAACTGGATCGGAACTGCGGGTGGTGGAGGGGAACATAAAGAGGGGTATTTGTTTTTTTAAACACAAACACAACGCCCTTTTTTTCGGGCCTCAAGGGGGGTATCACTTGTTGGTAAGGAATCCTTTTGGCAAAAACCCATTTAAATTTTATAATTGCACCTGTTTGAAAATAGTTTTCCTGTAAAAAAAAGCTGTCCATACACTTAATCAAACACACTCAACCCCCACCATGGCCAAAACCAAAGAGCTGTTAAGGAACCAGGGGGGAAAAATTGACAAGGCTGGGAAAGGGTTGGACAAAAAGGTAAGATTTAGTTGGGAGGGGAAAACTCAAATTGTTCCTGCAAGATTTGAAAAATGAGAAACACCCTCAGTTCTTTGGCTGGGGACCCTTCACGATTGCTTTGGGGTTGGGGGTTCTGATAAGGTCAGGAATTTAGCCCCGCCCAGCCCCGGGCGGTCATGATGAATAGGTGGGACCACAGTCAAAGATTTTTTGTTAGTAACCACTAGCTGTCATGGATTAAAATTCCTGCGGAATGCAATGTCCCCAGCTCACGCCAGCACAGTCCAGGCCTTTTTAATGTTCACCCAAAGACCCTTACATGTCCGAGGGGCATGAGAAAACAAACAATGGGCTTTCCAGATGGACAGGGTTTACACTGGGTTTGGGATAAAGAGTATGTTTTTCTAATCCAGAATAACCCATTTAACGTATATAAAGAATTAAGAGAATAAAGCGAGGTTAAGCATAAGGTTTGATGGCAATTAATTTAAATGATTTTATGAAAACCCGGTAAAAGTAGAGAAAAATAAAATAAGTTTAACTGACCACAATAATCGATATTGTAGCTATGGGGGGTGTTTTTACAGTTTATGGCCCTTTGACTCAGCCGATATACCCCCATTTTTGTAGCAAGCTGAATTTTGTTTGTAGGTTTATAAAGAATATACAAACAAAGTCTGGCACTAGCTAAAATAGAGCACATGAAGTATATATGAAAGTAAAATAAAGCTATATTTATAGTGGGGAAAATAAGTATCTGATACATTTGGGATTTTTAATTTTTCCCTCCTAAAAAAGAATGGAGAGGTCATGAAGTCAGATGGGAACTTTTTGCTATCAACTCCACTCACCATGTTTGGAGGAAGAAGGAGTAAAAAATCCAAAAAAAACTTTCAACCGGTTCTGGGGGGGGGAAACACTTATTGGGGGTACTTTTCTGCAAAGGTGAAAGGATGACTGCAGCATTGAAGATGGGTCATGGCTGGGACATGGTTGGGTCTTCCAGCAGGGAGGGAGCTTAAACTCAATGTAGCCCAGTAACAGCCAGGAAACCTGAAAGATCTGAAAAAGATCTGTACAGAGGAGTGGGCCATACAGCACTGTGTGGAAACTTGGTGATAAACTACAGGAAAGTTGGGGCTGTAATTTCCGCAAAGGGTTTTTGTTTCTAAATATTAAGTTCTGTTTTTCTATTTTATCAAATACTTATTTCATGCAATAAAATGAATTATTTAAAATTAGAGATGAGGGAACCATAAAAAATTAGAGTCCAGGCTGAACCTCGAATTTTGAGAAATTCTAGCTGACCGCGAACTGAAAGCTGAACCGAATGCCAAACCCCATTAAATTCAATGGGAGATGATCTTCAGGTTAATTTTTATACTAACACAAGTGAGGGGGAAGCGCAATTACCTTTCCCTAAGAGTAAAATGGATTTTGTGGAAAAACTTAGTGAAGACAATTTTGGGTTAGAGTCCGAAAAAAATTCAAAGCTAAAATAATTCATTTTTCAATGGCTAACTGAAAAGATGAGGCCCCGTAGCCCCTGGAGGTGTAGTGGAGCAGTGTCGGGGCCCTTTGACATATGAAGCACTGGATTTAAAATAAAAATATGGTAACTGGGGGAGCCCCCCTTTTGGATGGGGAATCGATTCTAAAGAAGTTGGGAATTCATTTTGAATTTCGGAAAATTCGACTCTGCAAAGTCAAAATTTGGGGTTTTATTTGCGGGGGGAAAGAAGGGGTTTTTAATTGCTAAAAAAGGGCAAGCCAATGGCTTAATGGGGAAAATTTTCCTTGGGAGGAAGAAAGAGACCCTAAAAGACATTGCAGAGTGAAGCCAATCGAGACCCCGGGGGGATTCTTGACGCCCCACACATATAAGTCCGACCGACGCGGTGCTACACTGTTAGTTGTGCTGCTGTGCAGCTTCTCGAATTTCAACAAAAAAAAATGTGTCTTTAACTCGATTTTTTGGGGGGTGTATGCTTTTATCAGAGACCTTTTCCTCTTTTTATAATTTTGATTCAGTTTTTGGGGATTGTAATGAAGTCCATTTGTGGTTCCAATTCTGCTCCATATACATTTTAATGCCATCTGGTCAGTTCTGGAGCACATTGAATATCCAAGGGTTTGTAAAAGCCTGTTTTGTGCTTTTGTTTTTCAGTAAAAGAAACGGCGTTTTTAACAAGCCACATACCAGTTAATTTTTTTGCGGGCTGTTTTCTGTAGCGCAATTTATATCCAAGGGTTAATTAAGCATGTTTGTGCTTTTGTAGTCAGTAAATAAACGGGTTTTT
The DNA here is from genome assembly GCA_025379985.1 of Phyllomedusa bahiana. NCBI lineage: Eukaryota > Metazoa > Chordata > Amphibia > Anura > Hylidae > Phyllomedusa > Phyllomedusa bahiana. Next base: position 157,581 of record JAODAL010004306.1, read on the forward strand.
AAACGCCAAAGACGATAACACATGGCATGCCCCTCCGGTGGCCTAGGAGAAACGTGGCTTTGATGTGGTGGTCCATCCTGCTGCAACAGCAGCGTCCAGTGGCACGCATCCCATTTCAGCCAGTCAAGGCTCACCAACCCTCTGCGAAGGGAGCTGTTTCTCTTTGCCATCCATCTCCCGGTCCAGATGATCCTGCCCTCGCTACTTTTGGGCGCCAGCAGTCGTTCAACGAGGCGATTGCAAAGAGACAACAGTATGCGTCCAACCATCCTAAGGTGCAGAAGCTGACCGTGCTCCTGTCCAAGTTGTTGGTACTGCAGTCCCTCCCTTTCCAAATGGTGAACTCTGCAATGTTTCAGGAGAACTAATGGCCTGTGCCGAGCCGGGTGGGAGGTTCCAGCTGTAATTTCTTTTCCAAAAAGGTAGTACCAGCCCTTCAAAAATAGTAGAACAGAAGGTGGCCAGTCCCTTTAGCGTATCGGTTTTTTTCCAAGGTGCACGGCAGCACGGACGTGTGGAGCTGTAACTACGGTCAGGGCCAGTACATGTCCTTTATGGATCATTGGGTGAATGTGCTTCCTGCCCAGCCACACCAACAACCTGGACCGGAGACTCCGCTTTCTCCTCCACGTTGTCAAACTGCTGCTCCTGCGTCAACGTCCGCCTCCTCCTCCACCACCACCACCACCATCTCAGCCTCCACAAGTACTGCTCCATCATACCACATGTGTAGGGCACAGCGGTGTCACGCATCTACACCTGGCTTGCCTCGGCGAACGAAGTTTACAGGGAGGAATGCTCCGCGTCATGCAGCAAGAAATTGATGTGTGGCTTTTCCGCGCCAACTGCAAATCGGAACCATGGTGAAGGACAATAGTAGTAATATGGTGTCGCGCTGCCCCCGAAGGGGGGATGGTCCATGCGCCCTGCATGGCGCACGTGTTCAATCTGGTTTTGAAAAGGTTCCTGAAGTCTTCCACCAATCTTCAAACATTCTGAAAATGGCCAGGAAACTGCATGCACTTAAACCATTCCTACAAAAACCAGGCACAACTTCCTGATTTTTAGCGGCAGAAAACCTCCCCCAAAACAGCTGATTTGATTTCCCACCCGTTTGGAATTCCCGCCCTGCAATGTTGGACCAACTTATGAACAGGAAAAAAAGGCCCTAATATTTTTTGAGATCCAGGTGGACAGGATAATTTGATGTCAGCCAGTGGCACCATGCGTACACC
>JAODAL010004307.1:0-5000 GCA_025379985.1 Phyllomedusa bahiana
AATGGATGAACGTCTGTCTTTTTTCGGCCTTACAAACTATGAAACTATAATATAGTAGAGCTGAAGTTGTCAATTAACTATTTCTTTTCCCCACTGAACCTTGCCAATGGCGAACTCAGCTCTGCTATACCTGCATCCAGAGTGATGAGAAATATCCCATTTGAATAAAAATTTAGACTAAAAACAGCTGCCGAGATAGCAGAGGTGAATTTGTCACTGCTCTGTTTCTTTCCCCCACGGAACCTTGCCAGTGGCGAACTCAGCTCTGCTATACCTGCATCCAGAGTGATGAGAAATATCCCATTAGAATCAAAATTTAGACTAAAAACAGCTGCCGAGATAGCAGAGGTGAATTTGTCACTGCTCTGTTTCTTTGCCCCACTGAACCTTGCCAGTGGCGATCTCAGCTCTGCATCCAGACTGATGAGAAATATCCCATTTAAAATAATAACTAGAATCAAAATTTAGACTACAAACAGCAGAGGTGAATTTGTCACTGCTCTGTTTCTTTCCCTTCAGCTTGCAGCCATATCCCACCAAAGCGTGCCAATGACAAAGTCCCCTCTGCTACATCCGTAGTTCAACTTTGGCAAACTGCTGCGCCGAGCGGTGTCCAACGCTGAGCGGAGAGCAGGGACAGACAGAGATATCTTCACATTCCCATTAAATATTCATTCGGATTTTTACTGAGCCCACAACACACGAGCACAAACAGCCATTCTCCTCTATAGTTTGGGATATAGGACACACAACTCTGCTTTTGTGCTTTTTTTTTTTCTCTTTCGCTCTTGTACACATAGTGAAATGTGGCCGGCCGCAGATTTGGCTCGTGCACAGAATCTTCGCTATACCACAGCCTGATAATCAAGTCAGTATTGCTTTAATAAGCTGAATAATAGGGGGAATTTCAAATGTGCACAGGCCCATTATGGCATAACAATGAAACCTCAAACTGTGTCGACGAGCGCAGCACTGAAGGTAGGCGTTAAAATATAATGAAGCCAGTGTTGATGTTGTACATTCCATTGTGCGGCACGGAAAATGCTCCCTTCTTTTCGGCACAGAAGCCGCATTATACACGAGCCCAAAGTGTTCTCGGAGAGTCGCAGTGACTGGTGGTGACAGAACCTGGCAGAGCTGCCCGCTGAAAGCTGACATTATACGGCACGATGTGCTGCAGGTGTGCGACCCGCCGAAAACGTGCCCCAATTACGCCGTTTTTTCCTGCAGAGCGACAATTAAGGTCGCCGAAATAATTGCCAGTTTCTTAATCCCTCTCTAACAAGACTGACATAAGGATGAGTTTATTCTTCTCCGGTGAATTTGGGGGAAAGTGTTTGTGAATATTTCATCTTTTTATCACACTGAATAAAACAAGGCTGGTAGGGGAAGAGTTATAGGTTCGGCGTTATGGCTTTTTTTTGGGGATTTTATTTTATGACCGGATAATGTTGCGTTATTGGGGGGTTTTGAATATTTATAAGGGAGAGAGGAAATGAAGAGCGAGGAATAAAGATTTGTGAAATCTTCCGCTCCTCACTTTTTCTCTGCAACTTTGTTGACGTTTTTTTTTCCGAATGTATTAATGCACATTGGCCCGTAGGTAGGATAGCCTCCAAAATCCTCACAGCCAATACGATGAATGGACTGGAACCACATAAGATGTACACATGACATGCAATGGGATGTGACACAAATCTAAAGAATTCACAGACTGAAAAAGTGAATCCCAGGAGAGCCTTCAACCAGTGCAAGTAATAAAGTTTGCAATTCTAACCCTATTTATTAAAGGGGTTGTCTCACTACAAGGATTGCTGCTTTTTATTTTAAAGATGTTGTAAAAACAAGTCACTTTGCAATATGTGTCCATTAATAGTGTCCTACCTATTCCTAGATATCCCCTCTTGTATGGGCTGCATCAGCTCCTCAGGTCACTATGGCTACAGACCTGTAAGATCTCTCCTGATAGGCTGCCAGTGCTGGTTGCTATAGCTACAGACCTGTTCGATCACTCCTGATAGGCTGCCAGCACTGATTGCTATAGCTACAGACCTGTTCGATCTCTCCTGATAGGCTGCCAGCACTGGTTGCTATAGCTACAGACCTGTTTGATCTCTGCTGATAGGCTGCCAGCACTGGTTGCTATAGCTACAGACCTGTTCAATCCCTCCTGATAGGCTGCCAGCACTTTTTGCTGTAGCTACAGACCTGTTCTCTCTCTCCTGATAGGCTGCCAGCACTGGTTGCTATAGCTACAGACCTGTTCAATCTCTCCTGATAGGCTGCCAGCACTGGTTGCTATAGCTACAGACCTGTTCGATCTCTCATGATGCACTGCCAGCACTGGTTGCTATAGCTACAGACCTGGTTTCTACTGCAGCCTAGTGGAAGCCAGTAAACACGTCCCTGAATTCTAAGTGAAACCAAGAAAACAGGACTGAGGTAAGAAGAATCAAAGTAGTGAGACAACCCCTTTTGAAGATCTTATCTGCTTAGAACAATCACTGCTTGTAACTTTAAGCCCTTAGGCCCCCCAGCTACCATGTGTTATTTATAATACTGGTGTCTCCTTATGTGGCAGGAGGGCTTTTGGGCCCCCTCAGGCTGCAGGGCCCGGTAGCGACTGCTACCTCTGCACCCCCTACAGCTACGCCCCTGCTTGTTAGACAACAAACCGATTACTTGCTGATTCTGGACTATTACCCCCCTACTGGGATCCCAGCAATCTGTGGGAAGCCCGGCAGTGTTCAGTTTCCCTGCAGCGCCACCATAGGAGAAATGAAGTGTTGCACAGCGCACATTCATATCAATAGGTTGTCTGTGTAATGCAAGACAGGGAAGGTCCTCCAGATCCAGAGATGCTCTTTCTAGTAGTTCTCAATTCTGGTAAAAAGATGAGGATCCTGAACAGGGGACCCAGAGTTTTCTACTAAGGTGTATGTGAATAGGTTTTCATAACTGGAAAATCCCTTGAAGGACCTATAGAGATGTCCTGAGAGAAAGAGGGCCCAGTCCAAGTTGGCCTCAACCTCTTTAGTATCAGAACCGAGGCCTGATACCCTTCACCGAGGAACTGCATTGTTAACAAGCAAAGGGGTATAAAGAGATGGTGGAAAATAAAATAGACACAAGTCCTCCGGCCAGGGGCGTTGCTATAGGGGGTGCAGAGCTAGCAGTCACCACTGGGCCCTGCAGCATGTGGGGCCCCCAAAAGCCCTTCTGACAGATAAGGAGACACCAGCATTGTAAGGGCACATGGTAGCTGGGGGCCCATTTCACTTTTTGCACTAGGGCCCAGGAGCTTCAAGTTACGCCTCTGCCTTCGGCTCAGTTTGATCTTTGCTATGAAGTCTTCTCTCTTGTACTTCATACTTGTCAACATTTGAAATGGAAAAAGGGGACATTTAAACCCAAGAATGACGCCAAACCTGCCCAAAATGCCTACAAAATGCTCCTGTTTGAACGCGGTTTGCATAACTACTTCATATGGGGCTCATTCTCAGCAAAATTAGGACCATTGGCAGGTAACCTACGTCAGATATTAAGCTGAGCTGCTAGTTGCTGCCACATCTTGCATCCAATGCTCACTAGCAGCCCCAAGCTATACCCCTTCATTGAATCCCACTCAAATGTTGGGTGATGGAATAGCCCCATTCAAAGGACCAATGAAGGTCGAGCCCTCTCCTCCATTTAAGCAGTTAAGAAATATCTTCATTCTTTGCTTAGGAAGCACAAAATGCAAAAAGCCATTGTGGACAACCGAGAAGAACTGTGTCTTCGGTCATTGACTCCTTGCATCTCACTGATAAGACAAGGCATATGAAGACGATATTGGAGACGTGTCGCACCTGGAAAACTATTTTTATAGATCTTTTAAAGTTTTTTCCTTTAATAACCTTAAAGCAAAAAATATCAGACCACAGGGGTTTTTTCGTCGGTGGCCGGCTTAAGTAAACAGGCAGAAAGGTGACGATTTCCCCAGGTTGAACATGTGATATCAGTCATGTGAGGCACAATGAAAGCCATTTGGTCAGCAAAATGGTCACTAAATAGCCCGAGGCAACAACAACACATAAAAGAATCCCATGTTTCACCTTCTGTCCCTTGGAACTAATTTACCTCCATTCCCCTTATAGCTGAGAGGTGCACGTAAGGACACAGATGTGCTTCAGATGTTCCTTTAAACAACACAAGGAACATGACCCCTGATGTTACCAAAACCTTAGTGGACTCTAGACCTGAGGTCTGACACTTAAAGGGATTTTACCACAAAGTAAAAACCCCTGCACTGGCCGCTCGCAGTGAGCCGACCATGCATGTGAATGAGGAGGGCGGCGCATGCGCACCTATCCTACTCATTCACTTTTATAGGAGCCTCCGTTTATAGTATATAATATATAGTATATTTTCAGAAGCTCCCATAGAAGTGAATGAGGAGACCAGCCGAAAGCGACACCCCCTCATTCACATGCAGAGGCGTCTCGCAGGTAGCTACGAGCGGCCAGTGTGGAGGTTTTTACTGCGTGGTAGAACTCCTTTAAGAGCTCTGTTGTTCCCTGTTATCAGCCATTCCAGTCTGCAGGGAGGTTGTAAGAGTTGTTCAAGGCTGGAATCATGTAGTATGTAGTTTTTGATGCTGAACTAGAAGGAATAGAAAATATAATCGGAAGGACTTCTACTGCTCCTTCCTGTCGATCCACTTTTGGCTTTGGATCAAAAACTGCATCAGAAACTGCATGTGTGATTCCAGGCCAATGAACAGCAGGATATTATGTGACTGAGAGGCTTTTGGACCTGTTCAGGCACCATGACCTGGGTACGTCTGCTACTGCTGCTATCGTACGACCCAAATCCAATATATATCCAGTTCTGAGAACCTGCAGAAATTTTGACATACATAAGCATGGCTGGTATTCATTCTAGTTATGGTTTGGTTTAGCTTCAGGCTATACCTAGATCAGACCTGAAGAACTGGGGGTCGAACTGCCTGGGAGCACCCT